>JAXIUT010015941.1:0-20833 GCA_035586675.1 Eurytoma californica
TCAGAAACATATTTACAATTTCAGAGCGATTTAAGTTTTTTAAATCGATTTAAGAGCGATTTAAATCGTTTAAATCACGTCGGTAGCTCTTGTGTTGATTTATGATGTCATGTTTTGTTTAAACAGATTATTTTCGATAATAATGGGGTTTTGTGTATATTTTGTATAAGCAAAATTAACATATATAGATTCATCGATCAACGGGATCGATCAGTCATAAATAATTTCCTTAAGTCTTGTTTAATGAATCAAGAGAAATTTGACCAAGTGATTAAAGTACTACACTTCGTTTTTCCTTTACTCAACCCATTTTTTCAAATTAATTTCCGTCCCCGTAATATCGACAAGGTCGTTACAATACAGTTTACCTTAGTACAAACCAGTTGAAACGCTAATAGAGGGTCTGACGAGCCGCCTATCTATCTATTTCTCGATCGACCGATCGATCGATCATCCAGCTTTACCGTCGCTCGTATCTTCGCGTACGACTACCACCGGCCTAGTCCGACAGGTGATCAAACGAAACTCGCGCGCGACACGTACGGTCGCACCTCCATTCTCTCCTCTAATCGAAAGTATAACTTCCGCGTTTCTCTCGCTTGTACACACAAACGGCTAGAGCACATAACACACGCGGGGAGGCTGAAGAGGTCGTGTCCCCCTTGTTTGCCGATGGCCCGGAGAAAATTGACGGTAAGGGGGCGAGGGCACGGGAGGCGGCGCGTTTTATTTTTCCGACGTGTATACACAGGACAACGTCGATTTTGGGTGACGAGCGCCTCGAGATTACCGCGCGTTTTTCGGTAAGTGGACGTACTTCGTGGCACCGGAGTGTCCTCTTCAGGTTTATTCCCCCGAGTGAGCTGGATCGGCCGGGCCGCGCCGGCGAATAAAAGCTTCCGCGACGACTTCGATTTCCGTCGGATAATTGAACAGCCCTCGTAAAGCTCGCTCATTATCTTTTGTTTTTTTACGTTTTTACTATTATTTTTTTTCGGCGAATGAGATGTTTTAGCGATGATCGGCGGAAAAATGCAGTTTATCCCAAGTGTTAACTACAGCTTTAAAATTTTTTATAGCTTTTCTAATATCAAATATTGATTAAGAATAGGTAACCGTTTTGTATGATTACATCTTTCCGCTTTATACCAACGTTATTTCAAGAAAGTTGTAATTCTTGAGTAGCACGTTCTGAAATACTGTAGACACAATCGAGTAGAAAATAATTTCAGATCGTGCCTCATAATGATTACAACTTCCTTGAAAGAATGATGGTGAAAAGTGGAATATATATAGATGTATATATTAGAAACCTAATTTGGCTAAACTATTTCGGGAATATTTGAATATTTTTAGCGAACAAAAATTTCTTGTTGACACTCTTGAGAGTGTAATCAAATCTTAACTTGATTGTCCTAAAATAAAACGTGATTAATCTGAAAAAATGTTAAGTTCCCATGCCTCCAATTTTTTCCTCCCTTAATGGAAACGACAGATATTTCTACGTCATGTCAACATAATTAGATTTTCTTAACGTACCTTATACAGAAAATTTCAGTTTACACTTCATTCAAAATTTTCCATTAAAAAAAAAATAAATTTTCAAAAATAATTTTCACTCTCTTAGCCTTTCAAAAGTTTCACTCTAAATCCTCTAAAAAAAAAAGACACCTGCAATCCTCGTTAACTAAAATTTTTATCTCGTCTCGCCCAAAAGATCCCGAAGCAAGAAGCCGGTCCCATCCCCGAAAAACTTGGTAGCCACGCGCGCAACAGGGCTTCCTCCCTCGCCGGGGCTCTTATCCCCGTAGCGAGCCGCGCGCGCAAAGAGGAGCCGGGTAATAAGTTGGCGGAGATTGCCCTGCAAAACGGTTTATTATTAACTGTCATCCCGGGGCCTCGCGTCGCGCGCGCGACGAGAGCAGATAATCCGCTCAGATTTCCTTCTCTCTCTCTCTCTCCGGGCGTAAGTTGAGCATTTCGGCAAATCCCGTAAGCTCTCTATTCACGGTTATCGCGCTCCGCTGGCGAGCGGAGGGGAGGCGAGAGGAGATGATGCCTCCGGGAAACGCCGGCGGACACGCCTCTCTTTCTCCCGCGGCGTAAGCCGCGCAATCCCATCGCGCGAGAGGAACAGTCATCGGATGACCCACTTATTACGCTCGGCTGATTCTCGACCCCTTTCCTTCTCTACCCCTTTTTCGCGCCTTTTTTCTCCTCGCGACGCCTCGACGCCTCGCCTTTATCTAAGAGCCGGGAGGAGGGTGCTGCTTCCAACGCGGAAATCAACGTTACTTTGTTCAACGGACGTTGAAGGACTGCTTTTATGCTCCGCGTCGTTTAGAAATTACGAGGGGGACTTTTTTATAACGACGAGAATAAAAATTAAGGTAAATAGTTTTAAATTATTGGCGCACTTTAATTAGCAAGATAAGTTTTATTGCGACCTCGTAAGAATTAAGTCAGAGCTGCAGATAAGAATCGAATCGTATGTGAAAAGTGGACGTTTCAAAAGCAGCCGTGCAACGCTGGAAGTTTAAGTACCCGTAACTCTCTTATCTCATCTCCGCCGGCTGCGAAAATCGTCGCGGGAATTTCGCGCCGAGCGAGACCTCCGCGCGAAAATTAATTCCGTTCAAAAGAGAGAGGAGCGGGAGCGCTGTGGGAATGGCGAGAGACGAGCTAAACGGAGGCACTTGTTCTTACGCGAGCAAAGTAGATTATCATAAATAGCACTCGCAGGGCCTCCTTTTCACTTTATCGAGCAGCGTCTTTGCCCTGGATACGTATATACTGCGCTCGCTTGTTCCACCGCGCGCCTATACATGCCCGAAAAATCAAAAGTTCATCTCGGTCTGCCTTTGAGGGATTGCGCGCTCGAAATTTAACGCGATTAAAAAGTTTTCCGGCGCGTGTATCAAAGTAAAACATAAAAAAAAATGAAACTGTTCACACGAGCCGTCGAAGTTCGACGGAATGAATTTTATTGAAATTCTTGATTTTCATTCGCGCCGCGTATTCCCCCCCGAAAACTATTTCGCAAATTTCCTAAACGTCGACGCATCAAAGTTTAAAGCTCCTCTATTAAATTCATTGAGCCGCGGCTCGAGTTTCCGAAAAACTTTCCGCCCTTCGCACATCGCCGCTCGCTCAAAGGGCCAGGACGATACATCGGACAAAGGGCCTCCCTTTTCGCGTTCGGTAATATTTAACCGTTTATACCACCCGACGTAAAAAAAATGTATATCCCATCGTCGTTTCTCATATTCCTCCGGGACTTTTTTTTTTAAAAAAAAAAAGCTGAATGAACGAGCGGTACCAGCGCGTCGCGCGTACTCCTCCCCCACTCCCTTCCTTTTTTTCATGAAAAAATGGAAAGCATCTATTGGTTCGTTATTCGCGTCATGCATATGCAACAGATCGGAATCGCGGTATACCAGGCGCGCTGGTTTTTTAAGGCGCACTCGATATCGAGCGAGATATCTGCCCGCGTCATTTAGAGAATTCGTTCCGGAGCAGCCCCTCTCTCGCTCGCTCTGATTATGCGTTTTATGCATCGAATTTTCTAGATGCACGAGCGCGATACACACCACCGGCGCTCGGCTACTGTTAAGCCCCGAACGCTTTTTTTTTTTTTTGTTCACGCCTCGCCGGCCGGATATCTCGCCGATGCGGCGGCGAATAGTTTTTCGCGCAAGTAACATATCCCGTCGCACTTTATCGCGATGTTAAATTAAAATCGTCGGAATAACTTAAGAGGAAAAAAAATAATAATCTAGTTTACTACATATTTCGGCGGAGAAGATTAAAGCCGGCTCCGTCCGCTGATTAATTGGCCGCACTTATTACGGTCGAACTTTTTTTAAATTGATTCGAATCTGGAATTCACGCGCGAACGCGCAAACTGCGTTAGGAAAGTCGATCGGCTGCCGGCGCCCATTTTCAGAGAGCCGCGCGCGATTCTTCACACGCGCCGCCGCGGCGAGGGTGTGCGAGCCGCGCGCAAATAAATTACGCGGAGTTGTGCGCTTATGCAAATTTTATGTACGGCGAAACGGGCGCGGCCAGATTTTAGTCAACCCCTCCCCCCCTTTTTTTTCGCGATTCACGCGTGCCGCAATCTGTCTTTAACTCCGAACCTGCTTACTCATCGCTGGTGGAAAATTGCGGCTTAAACTAGATTAGTTACCTGTAAATGAATTTTATAATTCACTCCCTATTTTACAGCGAAGTTTAGTAGACTAATTAATTACAGTTACTTTTTGCTTTTCTCGTGATTTCTAATCTTTCATGAAATATGAAATAGTTAGTAATTTAATGATCATCGAGTAAAGTTCAACATAAATAGTTAATTAAGTAAGTAGTAAGTAATTAATAGGGAAGACCGGGGCATAGAAGGCCGTGGGGCCAATGTAAACCTTCGGGGCGTAGTGGGCACCCCATTAAATATGTTTCATTTGCTCTGAAACATATTTATTAACAAGTCTCATTGAAAATAAGGCATTTTGAAAGATTATCATTTTTACATTGCTGTATTACTATATACAACATATATATATAAATAGTGATGCAGCAATGTAAAAATGATATTCTTTTAAAAAGCATTATTTTCAATGAGACTTGTTAATAAATATGTTACATTAATATTTACAGTTTAAATTAGTTACTTTTAAATATAAATTATTTATTTACTTACAAAACTATTTATAATTCTTATCATACGCAAAATATAAATATTTCTCAATTAAATTATCGAACTACTCAGTAATTGTATGCGAAACAAAAAAAAAGTCTCGTACCGACAAAGATGACGAAAATCCAATAAAAGTAATGCTGCTCGGCGGCAATCAATCGCGCAACGGCGAATACGCAATCGTCGGTTGCGTAAGCGCGCGCGAGATCGTTGGCCCGGCGGCCGAATAAAAGCGCATCGTCTGCTTGAACTCCCGATCCCGCGCGGAGGAGCACCTGAGTTATTTTCCTTGCGGCTTCCGCTGCCGAGGCCGTGCCAAGTGCCGATTGCGCCGGCGGCGCGCGCCCCTTTGCGCTTTCTTTTTTCGCCCCGCGAGGAAATGGCCGGAAGGAGACCGGAGGGGGTGGCTAGGCCGACGCGACGTAAAGCGATTAGGTCGGCCGAGTGCCTTCCCCGAGCTCGTCTTCTTTTTTTTTTGTCGGCGCGGGAAAACGTCGCCGTTCCTCCCCCGCGCTGTTTTTTGCCCTGTTTATCGGCCGGTTCGCGAACGACTTCGCCCCTGTTATTCCTGCGTGGAAAAGCCTTCCGGATGTCGAGAGTAAGCTGGTAAATAGATTCTGAAGCGAGGGATGTTTTCTGTTTTTATTTATTTAAATGTCGAATAAAATGAAGTACGTATAGTTTAAATGAGTACGCTTTTGGGGGAATGTGGAAAACGAGTGTTTATTTTAGTGAGGCAAGCGAAATTGTGGCACTGGAGAAATTCACTTCAATTTAGGTGTACACTGAAGTTAATTTTCTCGTTTTCACTTACATCTATCTAAAGTACAAGTTACCTAACCATTTCCAAATTACTCGGTATACCATCGGCCAAGTGCAGACTAATTCTCTCTTTTTTGTCAACCCTCCGTTAAATTTGGACGCGTGCCCTTTCTGGTTATACACGAGACGACGATTTAATTAAATTTCCCCGTTGCTTCTTGCCGCTGCCGTTTGCGAAGAAACCGGGCGAGACCCTTAAATTAAACGTTTTTACAAAAATTTCATTAAATCCCAACCTCATGATTCTTCGCCCGCACATAAATAATACAAAATAATAAAAGGAAAGAAAAGAAAATTGAAAAGCTCAAACCAGAAAATAGTTCCATCAATTTGCATTTTAATCCGCGCAAAACGGTCGCAGTAGCGACGATCAAAACCAGACTCGCGTGCAATTGCCAACAATTTCGAAGGGGGCGTGGCCGGCGTTATTTTCCCGCTGTTTTTGCCTAAAATCGCTCAAAAAGCGCTTCGGGGGCAATCGCAAAATAGCGGGACAATTTGGCAGGGGCTCGGGGCGCGCGCCCGCGCCGCTGCCAGAATTGCGGCGTGGTCAATGTACCGGGGAAAAATCGCCTCTCCGCGCGCCCCATAAGCCCCGCACAGAGCCGCGCGGCGATCCCTATTTCACACGTCACTTGAGGTTTTCTTGCCCCCCTCTCCACGGGCCGCCGCGCGACCAGCGAAATATCGCGGGCTCGCTCGAGCTCGACGCTATTCGGCGGATATTTGCCGTTGATAATGAAGCCTTTAAAGGCTGATTTAGCGGTGTTGTTATTGTTGCCCGTTTAGCGGAGTGTGTAATTTTTATGACGCTCAAGTTTTAAACGTTCGACCGTGTTATCCGCGGTATTTTAAGGGCTCCGCTGGTTGCGATTCTTGAATTTAAACGCCGTTTAATAGAACGGTAATACTGATTTTCATAATTCTTTCGGTACACATTACAGTTTTATAACAGAATGGTGATAATTGCTGTTAATTCAAAAAATTAAAAAAAAAATGTAATTAAAATCTTGGTATAATATTAATTACTATTATTGTATTTTTTCCATTTATATTACTTTTATTTTATTAACAATAATTATCATTTTCTTGAACAATTAGAAACTTAACTGAAGATTTTACGTAATTTACTCCAATCAGAAACACGGCTGGGTGCAGCTATACGTTCTATCAGAAGGGTAACCTAACAGCTTTGGCTGGCCGAAAATGTACTCACATCAGGGGCCGGCCTCACGGTAATTACCGCAGAGTGAACGTGAGAGCATCTCTTCTTATTAGAAGGCTGTAACGAAAGTTCGTAGGCGTTTTTTTAGGGGATGCGAAATTCCGTAAAAGTTTTTCAGTGAAACGTTGTACAGGCTCTATTAAAATTGATTACGTTCGTTATCCCCTGCCTACCGTAATTAAAGTATATGCTGTATTCTAAATATACACAGAAAATAATAGTTTTTTATTACTTGCGTGAAATTTTGCAAAAAACTTTATGATAAAAAAAGACCAGTATTTTATTTGCACATTTTTAACACGAAATAGAATATTTTTAGTATATTTGGGAATATCTTCATTTTAATAATAACTGTATTATTTATAAAACATTATATCAGCGATTGTTTTCTTAATAAATAGAACAATGGGATTCTAATTTAAGCCTCCTCGAAATAAATATACGTAATAGCTCCAGAAAATAAGACACAGCTGTACAGTGACGTAACCCCAATAAATTACGCAATCGAGCCCAAGAACTCGGCACTCAATTCGAGATGATCGATAGTGCCAAAAATGATCTTATTAAAAATGTAAAGGGCGCGAGTGCCGGCGCAGCATCGGCCGGCCCCCTATCGCGATGTACATCCAGTATACCGCTCGTTCGGCAAAAGTGTACATTTCCGCTGCGTCGTCTGGCGCCGCAACGCCTCCTCCTTCGCCGTCGTGACCCGCAAAAGCCCCGGAGCCTCCCACTCCTTCCTCCCCTCTCTTTCTCTCTGTACGTGCAAAATTTATGTGTCCGCTCGGAGTACGTACACGCACGCCCACCGAAAAACCGTCCGCTCACCTATACGTACAAGGCGCCCGCGCGAGTATAATAGCCTCCCTGGAAATTGAACTTTTTCACGTTCGCGCATCCGCGACGCGTACACCGGGTATCAAAAAGTTCGGCGGGTGATAATTTATTACTTTCCCAGGCTATTTTTGCGAGCTGATAAATAAACGAGCCGAGTCTGGACGGACGAAACGCTGATTTACGCGGTACGCCGCGAAGTATTAGCGAATTAACGTTGCTTACGTGCGATAAATAATGCGACAATGACAAACGCTATTAATTGAACGTCGCCGCTTTAAAATATTAACGACGCGAGCCGTGGAAATTTGGCTAGCGCGCGATTACAATTCAATAATTAATCGCGACAGTTCCATTGAATTTATCTAAAACCCGCTCGATTAACCCGAAAGCGAAGGGTAAATTTGCATCGCAAACATCGATTAATCGGGTGAAAGAAGAGGCGAGGTGAGTTTCCCGGTGAATTTCCCGCCGGTCGCGGGGTGTACACAGCAGGGAGGAAAAAAAAGTGCTGCGCTGGCGCGGCTGTGCCAAGAAAGGCGCCGCGCTATTACCGCGCGCGGCAACGTGTCCCGGGCGAAGTCGTCGACGAGATGGCCAGTCGAGATGAGGGGCCCGACTGCGATTGGCAGTATTCCACTTGCGGACGGTCGTGGCTCGCCGGTGCGAATGACCTCGCGCGCGATGGATTCGGCCGGTATAGTCGTGCTCCCCCCTTTTTTTCTCGCTCGGGGGGAGGATCGGCCACTTTCCCGGCAGATGGGATTCCCCGCGATGCCTGGCGGAGCTTTGGCTCGCGATTTCGCGGTCCCGCGAGCTCCGCCGCTTCCGAGCGATATTTCGTGATTTGTTTGAGCCACGGGCTACGAATTGGTTCGATTCATGGGTTTGCGGAAAAGAGTTTTGCTTCGAAAGGTATCTTTCTTTGGACACCTTTTTTTCGGCGATGTGTTCTTACAGTTTTAAAAACCGTTTATGAAAATCTTTTCAGTTGAAGAGTGATGGCTTTATTATGCGAAAAAGCTCTTGCAAGTTTTACAAAAAGCGTCAATTGGTATATTAATTAGTACGTTGTTAAATTACTTTGTACGTTAATTTAATTTTATAAAAATGTTTACAGTGTAGAAGAAACTTTATTTTTCTAAATAGAGCTTGCAGAGCTTTGTCTTATCACTATAAGAACAAACAAATTTTTCAATAGTTGGGCTATAAGATAATTCTTCTATAAGATAATAGAAAATACTTCTATAAGAATTTCCGATGAGATTTTTTTACAATTTTAGTGTATTTTTCTATAAGATAATTTCGCTAATAGTACAAATTATACTCTATACTCTCGTATAACTTCGATGACAGTACAATTACCTTTTTCCTTTTTCCCATCCTACCGAAAGCACGATCTGGCGCACCGGATTCCGCAAGCCGGGTGAAAAAGGGGTATACCCGCAAGTCCGCTCGGAGAAACAATATAATCCCGAAAGTACCGCGTTAAAAAACTTATTCTCAGGAGATCCTTTTCAGCGCGTTCAAAGCGCACCTGCGCTCGCGCACAATGGCCCACCCCTCCCCTCTCAAATCTCCGCGTGAAAGAGCCGCGTATATACCCCCTTTAAACGAATTGCGGTGTCGCGCTTTGAATGAAGAAACGAGCTGCGCGCGCGCTTCTCCCTTTTTAGGAGAAAACAACGAGCTGCGCGCGGAAGACGAAGGAGAGAGAGAGAGAGAAAAAAAAAAGCAGCCCCGAGACGTTTTCCTAGATCGCCAAGGAGGTTTTTCGGCCCCGCTTACCTTTTTTTTTCTCCTCCCGGCTCTCGCCTCCGCCTTTATTCCCCGTGGGGCTGGCGTCCGATTCCCAGGTAGATCCGCTTATGCGCGTTTCTCGCGGGCGCGACAAAGGGGGACGCGCGCGCTTTGCACTTTTTGGGAAGGAGAGGGCTTTTGTCCCGGCAGCGAGCGGACCCGATGAAAGGATTTTCGGGGGCTTCCTTTGTTTTTCGGATCCTTTCGGGCGAGCGGGATACAGGTGTTATTAAGAGTATTGAATGACGGCCGCATTCAGCTCACCCCAGGGTTCCCGTTGTTTTGGCGCTGAGGAGCTTGTTTGTTTTTGAGAGGCGATTTGAAAACCGACAATGCAGTTTAGCGCGTTGTTTACGTTCATTCACGTTTGTTATCTCGATCGGCAGTAGTTAGCAAAAACTTTATGCGCATATCTGTTTAATAACCTCTATAACTTCTTTCAGAAAAAAATAATAAACGAGAAGATCTTGATCACCTTTCGATAAAAATTTCTCTAAAATTTCCAACATCTCCATCGGCATCTCCATCAACCTTAATCAAGCGTCAAAAGCAATATCGAGGCCGGCTCGCCGGGGGATAAAAGAATCGGCGGGTACGAAACCGCAGCGTCGAGTCGGGATGAAAAAAAAAGGAGAGATCGAGACTCTTTTTCGTTTGCATCGTCGGAGCGAAGGCCGCAACGGGGACCGTTCGGGTTACCTCAGCGCGGCCGGTCCCCCGGTTGAATCTTAATTAGGCTTCGGGGCCTTTGCTCGCTTTGATTCACGAGCGGCCGGCGGAATTTCCGCGTCGATAGATCGCCCGATGCGTGCGCTCCGGCGTCCCTCTCGGAGGTGGGGGGGGGGACTCATATCTGCGGCAAAATCGGCGATTTACGAGGCGGGGACCGACGCGCGCTTCATTAAGTTTTTATGCCTCGCCTGCCGGATTGATTAGAATTTTAGAAAGTGAGTTATCGGTGGCTCGGAAATTCATGCGGTCTACTCGCCGATTCTCTTTGTCCTATCGGCTGTGTTGGATTTAGTTATTGTTCTTTGATGGGATGCTTCTTCGTGCGGTATGCTAATTTAACTACTTAATTGGAATTCATTTTAATTTTATATTATTTATTATGCATTATACGTCAAGATTACTATGTCAATAAATCAATTCATTAGATTTAATTTAAAGAAAATTATTTATAAGAGAAATTTAAAGGAGACGAAAATTAAATCGATGTCTGACCAGTCGGGCGCAATCTACTTAAATCATAATACTTAAAAAAATTTTTTATTTTACATTATTAGATTTAATTAAAAGAAAAGTGTACAAAAACTTATATAAAAATATTAAAATCTTGAAAATAATAAACGTGTCTGATCAATCGCGACGTAATCTACTTAACTCATAACCACTTATAAAAGCACTTATATATTATTTGGTATTTTCATTAGTTTTAATTAAAGGAAAATTATTCATAAAAGAAGTTCAAAGAAGATCAAAATCTCGCCATAATTCGGCGATACGCCTAGGATCTCATTACGGGCGACGGCGACGTCGACGCGCAAGTGCAATTCATTCGCAGGATTTACGGGCAATTACAGTTCTGGCGGCCTCCTCGGCATTAGCGTGAGCGCGGCTCCTCGCGGCTGCTTCCTCCGTAGACTTTCAGGGGGCGAGCGACGAAGGGCCGCGGGATTAAGACTTGTTTCTTTCCCCACAGTTCGCCCGAGAAATTCATTTCCTAGATAGTAATGTTTTCAGAGGGAAAAATGTTTGGTCGTTTGGAAACTTTTCCGCGATAGGTATGTGCTGCTAATTAATTTTCCTTCTGTAGTCCTGACACGTAGATAAGTTTTGATAATATTGTCATTACGAGCCTCGAGGCGCTACCGCGCCTCTTGATATGATGAGTGGTTAGGCAATTTAATTGATGGGCTATTGGTGTTAGTATCTATACCTAACATTTGTTTCGGTGTGAAATGATGAAAATAGATTTTTGTGCTTTTCGCATTTTGAGCTTTTTTTTGTAAAATTTCGCACAATTTACGAACAGTAACCTTTGTAAGTCAACCACAATATTCACTATTCACGCCGGAGCATGAATACCTCGACCCTCATAAAGACTGTGAAATATTCCACCTCACCTTCAGTAGACTCTCACTTCAAGAGTATAAGCGAAGAAGTTTAGCTTCTCTTTGATCAAGAAACTCAAAGTCACTTGCAAGAATCTTCGAAAACAAGGACTCGTCTCGCATCTTGTTTCAATATTCCCCTCCCCCTCCAGCCATCCAAATTAACCCCATTCTTCCCCGCAAAACTGCTCGCCGGCGGCTCATCGGCGCATCCGCGCCAGACTCGGCGGTCGCATCCTCGATGCATAATGCACGCAACCGGGTCACTGGATGTCGCGCGCCCGCGAGTACAGTGTGTACACACTCGGAGCTCCTCTAAAAATGCTAATTTTACGAGTCGACCGCATAAGCGAGCGCCCGGATTATTATATAGCCGTAAGGGATGAGCCGACGCTTTGGAGGGGTATCGCTCGGGCGTCCTCATGAATTTACCATGTCGGCGGCGGCGAAACGGGACGACTGCCGATCGTCGCCGGGCGGAGCATCGGCGGCGCGGCTCTACCCTGGGCGAAACGAAACGCAGTTACGGGGAAGACAAAGGACACCGGCGAATGTGGATTTGAGGGAAGCGGCTAACTAGGAGAATAGGGTTGGAGGATGTTTCTTTGTATGAATTGCTCATTTGCATGGGCTTTTGACTTCTGTCTCGGTTAACTGATTTAGGAAGCGTCAGACTAATGATTCAATGTCGCGCATTGTTTCGGTTTTCATGAAAATTTAAACTCCTTTGATCGCATTGATAATTTTCAAAGTAAAAATATAAATTGTCCCATTGTAGTGCGCAAATTTATTAGAGAGTTGAAAAAGGACCGAATTTTCTGTGTTTTAAAGCTAATGAAAATTTAATCGCTTGATTATTCATAAAACGTCGGGTAGCTGTGTTTAATTCAATGATTAATATGACAATATTAATAGCTCGCTGAAAATGCAAACTGATATTCACTTAATAAAGCGTATAATTAATGCAGTTTCACTAATTGTAAGCTATAACGCTGATTATAAAATAATTTATTCTTTAAAAACACTTTATTCAGAGAGAATTTTTTAATAAAAATTATTCTCAATTCTTTTGTAAATATAAAAAGTGGATTATCGATTCGTCGATCGTTTTCCATAATACTGGACTGACTCGATTAAAGACACGCTACAGCGTGGAACTTATACACAAGACCGAAAAAAAAGGAAGATCTGCCCGACTCGCCTCGTTTCTCCGGCGAAAAGCATTAAGATCCCCGCTGAAGAGGAGCCTCCGTTCCGGACTCGCGATTACGCAACTTGCGCGCGTCTCTTCCGTACTTCCCGAAAACCATTAACGACCGCTCGGTGCTGCTTCTTCCCCTTTTTGTTTTGCGCGCGCTCGCATCCGCTCTCCGATCCCCTTTCGAAAATTCGCGCCCATTTCCGGCCCGCCGCCGGAAACGCGGTGTCTTTTCCGCGGCTTTGCGCGGCGGCACTTCTTCCTCCCCGTCCCCCGTTTCTCCTCTCTTTCTGCTTGTCCGATTGCCGGAAAAAATAAAGGAGATCGGGAAAAAATTGATGGCTGCTGGGCGCCTCTTACCGGCCCGCCGACGCCGCCAGCGGAAGGGGGCACACACCGTGAAAAGTGCACGCGCCGACAGGAGACGGAGAAAAGGATCGGCGAAGGTAATTGTGGATAATCATATGCATTTCGCTGCGATGGGCGCGCACTCGACGAAAAACTTGGGATGTTGCCTGCGCTCGCCGCGGTTATACGTTGTTTCTGCTTTTCTTGGCGCGCTTCTTTCATTTCGAACGATGCAATTTCGTGTAGTATTTCGTGCTGTAGCGGAGTGAAAAAAAAAAAAAAATCAGTTAGTTTCCTCAAACTTTATTTTATACACTTTCGTCTCTTAATTTGCAAATGCCACTGTTTAAAAACAACAATTACTCTTTCGACAAAAATCAATTAATGTTAAAATACTTTTAATCGTAAAACAAAAATTTTAAGCCTAAACTCGCCAAATTCAACTTAAAATTTTAATACGTAAATTTAAATTTTATAGATATAATATAAATTTAAATTTACATCATCTTGTAACTTTTAAATTTAATAATAGACGAACGATTTAACAATCATAAAAATATTTTTGAATATCTTAAGAAGGTCGAAATAACGATACCTTCAGTGCAGCGCGGCAATTATTTACGAAATTGATACCTTCCCTAAACATGTAAATAATCACGAATTTAACGGCTAAACCTTTCTGACGTGCCTAAAAATGCAGCATCCTCGAAAAAGCGAATATCATTAAATTTAATAGTAGCCATCTGTTGCGCAAATTATCTAAGCACAGTCACGCGGCGTTCAAAACCCAAAAACCCGTTTTCAAATTTAATAATCGTAAATAACAGTGCCACTTTTTTCCCCGTCCTACAGCAAAGTGTCGCGCTTCATCACGCAACACTGTTTCGCTTTAATTGTACCCCCATAAAAAAATCCTAACTCTGTCCGCCCGGCGAATCTATAATTAAACGAATAGGAACTCGGTGACGATTGAAAATTTTCGGTCTGGCTCTTACCATCTCTCTTTCTCTCTCTCTTTCTCTCGTCCCTCTTCCGTCGGACGGCTTGGACTGCGGAATGCCGACGCCGCAGCAAGAAGTTCGCGACGCCCCGCGCCGAGGAAAAGCGCGCGATTAAAGGCGCCGATTCATTTGTTGCGGGCGCGACGACGTGCGGAAAAAGGGGTCCGCGCGGCGGAAGGGCGGAAAAATTGGAAAACGTACGACCGAGGCGGACGGTTATGAAACGAGGATCGAGCGCGCGGCCAGCAGCGCCGCTACGGTGTGTGGTAACCAGCTGTGGAATGCCGCGAACCCGGGCTTCTCTCTCGGTGCCCTCGACGGGCGACCGCTTCTGGTCCCTTTGATAAATTACGTTGAAATTGACGTGTTGCGGGGCTCCTTCCTATTTTTTTTTTACTTACTCCGCGGTTATCGAGAAAAGAATTTTCATCGTCTTTGAGGCATTTTTTTCAATACGACTTTTTGCTGGAACTTAATTATTACACAATTTAATAATCGAGGGAAAAGCTTCTTAAGCGATTACTGTTTCGTTCGCTTGGGAACGAATTTTATTGATTGCCGCTATGGTTAAAAGAAAATATAGGGTCTGATCAATCGGGCGTAATCTACTTAACGTGCAACCGCTTATGAAAAGAAAACTTTATTTTACTTTATGAATTCGTCGGGCTGTATAGTGTTTAAGAAAATTATGAAATTGCGTGAGAATATCTAATAAGATTGTTTATCTATTATTCCGTAATGTAGTGTATACACACAAAAAATATTTATTTTCGGGTAAACACTAGTAATCGATAGGGCGATGAAAGTTGAATTATGCCTCTGTTTGTTGAAGGCTTACTTCAGAAATATTTTAATATTCACTTTTTATTAACCGACAAAGTTTGAGAATATTACAAAACTCGGTTTGAAAATATTTTATTTATTTACTAAATAACAAGATGCAATTATCAACTGAAGTTTAGTTTATTTTCATTTTATACCAAACTACATAAAAAAATGTTAATTTACTTTTTAGCTATTCATTGTTTTTTTGAATGCAAAGAAAATTTGTTGTAACGTTTCCCAAATTCAGAATTTTTTGTGTTCAAATGATATCGCAGATTCGGTAATGAAGATGATACCCCAGCAAAATGATTTACATGTTATCACAGTCCCTCATGAAGAAGGACACAAAACGTGACTAGCAAAAAAAGAAGCGGGAAACATTACAAAAGAACGAGAAACTGGGGCACTTCTGTCATCCCAGCACTGGTATCTCCGGGGTCATCCTGGACGTTTCTCTTTCCGTCGGACAAAGAAAAAAAGAAGGAACTTCCGAACCCTACTCGTTAAGGCCCGTATACCTCGGCGCGCTTCCTCATCCGCTCTGCCCCCCACGACAAAAAGTAAAGTATCGCGAATACGCGGCCTGTTGCGTCATACGTAAATCCGGGCGGTCGGTTCGTCTTTTAAAAATGGCGCCGGTGCCGAAATAAAGGGAGAGAGTCCGCCCGCGCGCCGGTCGCTATCTACGCTCCTGGTGCCCGGCCGCACGCGTTACGCACTCGGCCGATGGGGAGGGGACCAGCTGTGACCTTGGCCCGCCGGCTCCGCGGCATTAACAAGATTTCGGCACGTGCGTCGTAACTTTCGGCGAGCCGACCGTAGCAGCTCGCCGAGATATACGTATATACCCGAGTTCCGCGCGTATACGCATCGTACCAACACCATGGTCTTTCTTTCGTTCTCTCTTACTGCGCCTCCTTCGGCCGTCTCCCTCTTCCCCGTTTTTGGCCTCTGCCTCTTTTTTTTTTTTCGATGTGCGAGCGAAAAAAAGGACGCCGAGTATATATAGGGACCTTGAAGATCTCACCGCGTGGCGCTTCTCGCCGTTTCGAGCGTGCGTGAACCTTTTATTTCTCCGCGGGTTTCGCTTTCGCGGATCAGCTGGGACGCTTCCCTCGCCCGACTGAATTTTCGTTTCATCTTTCACGTTATGGGATTTTTAGCGTCGCATTTCTGTAATACGCTTTAATGCCGTATAAATTTTTACTTGTCCGACGTTTATATCATCGCGCACGAGAAGTGCTGTAATGAACCGTCTCTTTTACTGTCGTGCTCCTTTATTGACTCAATTTGATTTGTTTTTGTTTATTTTACACGTTTTTATTACCGCCTAGCGTAAAAAATATTTTCCTTTAAAAAAAGGGTAACAAATGACTATATGAAAGAGGACGTAAATTACTAAAAAAATTAAAACTGCGAAAAATTTATTTCTTTTTGCGTCGCCGCCACGAGGTGTATCCCGCGATTGCGAAACCAGCCATCAGAAGGCAGCACCCGCCGGCCGCTCCGCGTACGCACACATCGCCTGCCCGCGTTTGTGTTTCGGTACACCATCAAAGGTTGGCTCGGGGGAAAAAAAAGTCCGCAACAGATGTCCCCGGCACGCGAGCGCAGCAGCCTAGACATACCGCGATAATTGAGCGCGGAATGAAGATACTGTCCTCGTCGACCAGTTCGGTCCGCGCCTCGCATTCGGCGGAGAATCGACCGGGCAAATCAGCTTACCGTTGCTCGAGCTGCTCTCGCTCGTCGTGCGCGAAAATCGAGTTTTCTCTCGGTGGATCAGGAAAGGGATGTTGGGACAGCGGACTACCCGCTCCGATTGATTAATAAGACTAGGCGCGGTAATTAAATTTCTCGGCTTTGTGGGGAACGGAAAATTATTGTTGCGCGGCTCCCGCTGCTTTGGATGCTAGTCGAGGAGGAAGTTTATGGAGTTTAGCCTTTAAATGTGCAGCTCTCCTCGTACGATTCCATTTTTACGTGAATTTTTTGGGGATTTGGTTTTTTAAACAGAAAATCTTTATTTCTACAAGACACCAGTAAACATTTCAACTACAGAAAAAACATCAGAAGATAATTTAATTCGCGTCGAATAACCCAGTAATATTGAAAAAATCTCGCCGTAATTAAACGTGTCTCGGGTACAATATAGTCGCTATAACCCTTTGTGGATTTCAAACAATGGCCGAGGGGTTAAGAACAGGGCGCAGTGGATCTTTTATCATCCAGCGGCAACGTCCCGTCGCCGTGCCTTCTAGCGTGTCCTATTATGACCGAGTGGGAAGCCTTCTTCAGGTCGTAGGCGAGCCCGCAGTAAGCCAAGAAGTCGAGCAGCCTCGTACTGAGGCCCTTTGTGTAGCCGAACTCCGACATGCCGCAGTCCCAGGGGAAGGCGTGATGATAATTGTGCCAGCCGTCGCCGCACGTCGCCCAATCGGCGACAGCCGACTGCGTCGGTCTGATTCTCCTGCAATTCAATGTGTGTGTTTTTTTTTTGTCACAATGGGCTCGGGATTGCGCTGTAATTAAATGGGGCGGTGAAAATGCTCGGGCGTGTGAATGGCGAAGAATTTTGAATTCAAAATCAATTGAGCGAACGAAATATGGCTTTTTTCTGTGAATCGCTTCTTTAAATTGTTAAAGCGTCGTGGTTTTTGTTATTAGTTTTATTTCGTACTTATCGATCGGCTTCGTTCCCCAAGCGTGAGCAAAAGAATTGACGGTGCTAGTCAGGTGTAATACGCAATTGATTCTGTAGAAATAATTCACCATTAACGATGACCAGAAATTTTCGTTCCATCCGTAGACCGGGACCAAAGTCGGTATCATAAAAGCTATTAGAAATTGTAATGGATAAAGATACCTGCAATAAAAAATAAAATTTGTAGAAATAGTATTCATATAATCTCAAATTGTTAAATAAATTCACCAAGCACGTAAAGTAAAGCGAGAAAAAAAGGCATTACTTTTTCTGAAACATCACAATCTTATCCTCCTTAAGATCCGAGACGTCGATGAGTTTTCCCTTCTCGAGTACGAGGGGATGCTTCTGCACCATGAGCCAGCGTAGATGGGAGAAAAGAAAGCCCCTAGTGGCGTTGTACGGGTCGGCGTCCGTGTCGCTGAATTTGTGATGAAGCCGGTGATCTCTTGCCCACCAGAAAATGCTGTTCTGCGGTAAATTGATAATAAGCGGAGAGTGACTGCGCGGGAAGGCGTCTCTTTGTCTTTTAGACGGTGAGATTGAACGAAGCCCGGGGAGATGAGGAGCAATCGAATTATGAAAACAATATTTTAGAGACAATGGGGAAAGAGGAAGCATTTTCTCGAATAGCTGAGTCATTTCAAAATGATCGAATAGTATATTTAGTTGATTCTTCGCAAATGGGCAGTTTTCAAACAATATAATGCGAAAAATTACATTAATTTGTTACTTAGAATGGGGAGAATTCCATTTTCATTTAGCTTCTAAATGTTCCAAATCATTACTTACCTGACTAGACATCGTGTGAAAGAAAACCAGTAACAACTGTAATGTTTTCGTAGCTTTGTAGCTCTTGTGCGAATATCCACGATGCGACCCTAATACCACACCTTGACCGCTTAAAAATCCGAGAATCCAAGCTAAATAGAATGATCGTGAATATTAAAATTTCAAAAATATTCTGAATAAATTTTATAAAAAATATTGTTGTAATACTCACCCCATATGAAAGTGAACCATTTTATTTTAAATAGAAAAGCGTACAATCCGAAAATACTAAAAAATTGTAAAGTAGCGTAAACAAGTACACGAGTTAAAATGTACTTATGCTCATAATTTGGATCTGTGCCTAATTTAGAAATTTTGATATCATCTTCGGCGTAGTCGTCACTAAGTTTCTTCGATTCCTTTTCCATGGTTCAAACACGTAAAAAGTAATGTACTCTCTTTTTGAAGTTTCGCAAGTTTTGCACGTTTAAAGGGAACTGTGCTCTTCTTTAAAAGTTTAACGACTGACGATTTTAAAAAGCGATGCATTTTATGTGCATGAATTTAATAAAATATTAATGAGGATTTTATCAACGTTACTAATAAACTTTCCTCATGATACAATTGTCGCACTGAATAAAATTAATTAATGCAACAGTTCTCATTTATCGAACGGTTTCCTCGTAGTCTAATTAATAAACGAACCCTTTAATAAATTCGTTCAGAGAATTTCGTTTTATTGAACTTTATACGAGAAAATTCTCTATGGGTTTAAATGAAGAAATAAATAATTAAATAAATAGATAAATAAAGAAACTTAAAAATTTTAATAATAACAATTTTTAATGTTACTTAAAAGAAAATATTATATAATTAAATTATAATACAAGAAAAAAATTGAATTTTCAATAAGTAATTTAGGAAAATGGACTAATCAATACACCTATCGGGTGGAGTCTCGTTGAATTAAATGATCATTCGATCCGTCGCCATGTCGTTTTGAGTGACCTTCAACGACGCTCATTGAGGCTTTTTTGAGATCAGTAGCGAATCCGTGTTTGGCGAAAAATTCAATAGCCATCGTGCTCAAACCCTTTCCATATCCGAATTCCGACAAACCGTAATCCCAGGGAAAGCAGTGATGAAAATTATGCCAGCCATCACCACCTGTGGTCCAGTGTACGAGCTTGGATTGCACTGGATTTATCCTCCTAGGCAAAAGTCACGGCTTCAATGTTCCCAATATAAGATAAACGAATTTTAACTTGAAGTCGATACTCACTTATCGAATGGTTTAGAGCCGAACATGTGGGCGAAAGAATTGATGCTGAAAATGCAATGAAGATTTAATGTATATCGGAGTGAGTAAGCAATGCAAAATGCAATTTGAAAATCTTCTTTCCAACAGAAAACAGGCACTAGTATCGGTAAAAGTACTCCCATAAGAATATAAAGTTCCCAGAAATACCTACAAGGAATAGAAAGTTAAAATTTAACTTATCGACATTAACCTAACAAATAATACTTACTTTTTTTCGAACATTAACCACTTGTCTTTAAGCAAATCAGATATATCAATTTGTTTTGATTTTTCTACGACTAAAGGATGTTTTTGTACTAAAATCCAGTTCATATGTGCAAAGTAAAATCCACGTGTAGAATTGTAAGGATCAGCATCCGTGTCGGTGTATTTGTGATGAACTCTGTGATCTCTCGCCCACCAAAATGCGGTATTCTGCAATAATAATAAAACTTTATATAGTACGTTCTCGTAACTAAATAAAATTTGTTTTACGAACTCCCAGTGAAAATTTTTAGATTTAACAACTAACTTGTCCAGCCATTACGTGAAATAACATTAAGGCTGTCTTTAAACTTTTCGATGGCTTGAAACTGCGATGTGAATAGGCACGGTGTGCACCCAAAACAACCGCTTGAATGCCAATTACCGTTAGTAGAGCGGCTGTGAATTCACAAGGAAACGTTAATAAATTCTATTGAATAAGTTTAGAGAAACATACCTACTTACCCCACAAAACAGTGGCAAATTTGGCCCCTTTAAAACAGAAATACAATCCAAGCAGTGCAGATACATGAAGTAGAATCAGGAATAAATGTCTTATATAGTGCCTCGACTTGAATTTATAGTTCATATCTGTTCCGAGGTTTTGCAAGTCCGTTTCTTCAGCTTCTGAATTGACGTCAATTTTATTTAGCTCTTTAGTTCTTTGCTTTTTTACGAATATTTTACTTTCCATCACTATTTGAACGGCTTCCTCCAGAGGATCGGACATTTTTTTAAAATTTTGTTATCAAGTATGATGTGAAACTTACCAGGTAAAGATTGCGTTGTTACTTATATACCACTGTAGTCTTGTAAATTCAAAAATAATTTTCACATATTAAATGTAAATATTCATGTATTTAAAAAAATGGAATCATCCTCTGAATACGTAAATATGCAAAAAATGCATATTTATATAATACTTTCGTACCCC
>JAXIUT010015971.1:0-20827 GCA_035586675.1 Eurytoma californica
ACACAATTGCGGAGGGCAGTACGTTGGCCGAATTTTGAAAAATGATTTTCATCTTTAATAATAAATAAAATACTTATACCGATAATGCAGATTCCTACAAGAGGGTTTCACATCCCCTTAACGGTTACGGATCGCAAATAAATACATTACTAATCTAACTAAAACTAAACCTAACGGTATCGGTATCATCCGCGAGCCAGAGCTACGGTCGCGGCTGGTGAGCCCTACCGATTAGCGCTGCGTTCATTACGGCTCAGAACACCGAGAGGACTCCCTTCGGCAGTCAAGTCCGCTCGCTTTTATTTACCGCTCGCCCGCCTGCCAAGTAAGAGCGAGAGGTTCGAACGGGGAGTCGTCATGACAACTCGCACGGGCGTGGAGTGGGAGCGCACTTGCTCGCTAGCCGTCGGTCGCTCGTCGTGCTGGAACGAAACTATTGCTTGCGAATCAAGCAATACCTTCGTTACAATTCTAAATTCTGAACACTTAATTCTAAAAATTTTCTTATTTAAAAATAAATTTATAACAAATTTTATAAATATCTTATAAAGATAATCTCTTAAGTAAGAAGGGACTAAATTGGGCTTTTATTTTTTTAAGTTAGATGTTTATAGATATATTTTTGAGCTTATAGGAGGAGCTGAGGAGGGGTTTTCTATATTTTTATGCAATATCGATGCTTTTATTTTTTATCTGCATATCAACCTTTGAAACATAAAAAAACAGTACTTGTTACTAGAGGAAGATAAAAATACATTAAATTTCTGACAAATTTAGCCTATACAGAAGTCTCTAAACCTCTTTTATCCTTAGTTATAGCAATTTTAAAATTTTGGCTTTGGTGTAACCTACAAGTCCAACAAATTGATCAATTTTGATGAGGCTGGGCTTAATTTGTTGGTAATTTATGTCACTCTGGTCTGAAGAGTGTTAGAAGTTGAAATTATTTGAGCAAATAAGTCAAAAAGTTCAAAAACTGTCTAAATTCATGAAAATGAATAAATGGAACCAATTTAAGCTTTTTGAACTATTTATTCAAATAATTTAAATTTCTTACACTCTTCAGACCAGAATGATATAAAATACCAATAGTTTAAGCCCAGCCTCATCAAAATTGATCAATTTGTTGGACCTGTAGGTTACGCCAAAGCCAAAATTTTAAAATTACTATAAGTTAGGATAACAGAGGTTTAAAGACTTCTGTATAGGCTAAATTTGTCAGAAATTTAATGTATTTTTATGATATATTTTTGAGTCAGTTATTCTGTCAAAAAAATCTAAGGTATAAACCCCCCTTAACAGGATATATTGAGGGACTTCGTCAGTTCCTGCACGCGGACCCATCTTATCAAATCTTTGGAGTGGTGGAATCACGGCTTACAAATACCGATTCGGGTAACACCATTGAAATCAACGGTTATACCGTGCTTTGACAGGATAGAAACGAGAAGGGGGGAGGAGTAGCTCTGTACATCAGAAATTACCTTAGAGTCAATACTTTAACTAGTTCTAAAACCAGTGGGCCAGGAAAACCTAAATGCCCGGAGTTCCTGATGGGCAGTGTTCAACTGAGTCGTGACTCCTCGCCCATTCTTGTTTGTGTCATCTATAAACTTCCGCAAGTCTCATTCCTCAAGAAACCGGGTCTACTGTAAAGTCTGCGATCGTTTTATCCCTATTATAGCACCAAGACTATGGGTGATTTCAATGACGATCTCCATAGTGAAAATGATGAAGACCAGTTCTTACGGAAGCTTGCTGTTGAATTTTTTTACAGATTGTGGGCCATGGTCCCACACGCTTTTCTAAAACCTTAAGCACGTGGATTGATGCAATACTTGTCGACGATAATGATACCCCCCCCCCCTTCTCAGTGTAAATTGCCAATTACCGCCTTTCAAAGGCAAACATGCTATCATTGACGTCTCTATTGATATTCCGCATCTCTCCATCCCTATGGACAGTTTTGCCTAAATTATGTCCTCTCTGACTGTGATTGGCCTGCACTGAGTAACACAAACATTTAGATGCAAAACTGGACTGTCTCAATTCAAACTCTACGTCCATCAATAACTTCGCGCCGATTAAATAGGTGACAATTAGACATAAGTCCCTGCCTTGGATCTCCACTATCGCAAAAGAAATGCTGTCCGGTGTCGCTTCGAGAGAACTAAAAATGCACTTTTTCTCCAGGAATTCCTATGACTACGCGATCTTACTGAATCTCAGACGAGTGAAACCCGCGCGTCCTGCTTCGAGGCCCGCCTGACCCAAGCATCAGCTTCCAACAACATCTGGAAGCAATTGCGTAATCTAGGGCTCCTACCTAAGGCCAAGATATTTTCCGCAATTTAAGAAAAATCAATTCGTAGCCCGAATTGGAGACCTCGAATTACGTAATAAAATGTTCGACTTTTTTACGTGATGAATTACGTAATTTTATTACCATCGAATTATGCAATTTAATTACATCATTGAATCACACAATTCATAATTACGTCATAATTACGCCATTATTTGATAGTATCCAGGTGGGCCTTAAAATCATGGCCTCGGTCGCTCGTGCTGACAGGTCGCCGCCTGTCGGACTCGGGCTCAACTCTTCTAAAACTTGGGCGATACTATTTGGTACATCCCGCACTGTCACTTCGATCAGTAGCTACCCATGCATTGAGCTTGGGGACAGGACTACGATTGCCCTATCAGACACAGACACCAGTCTACCCGTTGTTCTTGACTCCAAACTAATCTGGAGCGCACGTGTAGACCAAATATCAAAAAAATGCAACCGAGTCCTCTACAACCTTAGATTCTTTAGGAAATACACAACTGAGGCACTCTGTAAAAGACTGGATGAGGTTTTTGTCTTTCTCATCCTGGACTACTGTTCGATCGTTTATCTAGACGCCTCTCTAGATGTCCTTAGGCGTCTTCAAGTTTTGCAGAATTCATGTGCACGTTATATTTCTGATGTTGCGCTGACCTCAAATATCACCCCAATTCGAGAAAAACTTGGATGGCTGAAATTCAACACCCGCAGAAGCTACTTCACAACTCACTGCCTCTATATGACCCTGAGAATTAGAAAGGCCAGCCTATCTAGTCCCCCTATTCTCATCCTATCAACCTACGCGGAAAACCCGTCGCACAGAAAATTATAGTGACGAAAATATGATCACCAGGATTTTGAGTAAACGCATTCAGAAAAGAAGTGCACAGCACCCTCGTCGATGTTGTCCGTGACATCATGCCTGGGAGGGGGGGGGGGAATTTTGCTATTGGCTGCTAGAGGTAGTCCGCCAGCCCTACCATTCGCCATAGTTCCCCCACCAAGGCACGATCCCACAGGATAGTGTCGACGCTGGTGCTCTTCACTTGAAATTCCGGTGAACGCATCAACAGAAGTAGTGAACGTGCATGCGAAATAGGTAAGAGCGGTAAACACTGTAAATGAGAGTGAGAGTACTGTAATTTTCTGTGCGGCGGGTTTTCCGTGTAGGGGCACCCAAAGAGGTGATCCAAGGAACTTTCGATACCGTTCTTCAGAACCGACATTGGCCAAAGATCTTTTCAGGTTCAAGCGGCACATCTCTGGAACTCGCTTGCCATTTCCATTAGAAACCAACCTTCTCTTTCGCGTTCGAAGACGGCGGCGTGTAATTACCTCGTAAATTTTGATTTACAAACAGGCTGTGATATTGTATTAACTGTGCTCGTGTATATATTAGTAAACTATCTAGTTATTATCAACTCTTCTAGTCAGATAGATCACCCGAGTACGCTCACTCCGCATTATTATTTTATTTAAATTGATTATTCATTTAATGTAAACGACTGTCCTTTCCATACCGGATCTTCGATCCATTTTTTATTTAAATCAGTTTTTATTTATTGTAAACGACTGTGATCTTTGTACCGGATCCTAGATCCTTTTTGTATATATTTAATATAATAAACTTTATAAACATACATACATTTTAAGGTTCGAAAGTTGTTATTTTAATTCACAAGGCGAAAAAAATTGTATTTGCGAACCTGTTCTAAGATTTTAAGACTTTATAAGTAAATGCCTAATTACTTTCAAGAATCGATTTTCTTTACCGTTATATCCATAATCTAATCCTTAGCGTTGAAATAATGTTTAAAATAAAATAGCATTCTAGGCGAGATAGTTTTTGCTGAGATCTTCCTGGTCGATGTGCAAGCAGACAAAATGGAAATCTATTGGTGAACATTGCTTTAAAGATTTTCATATATACTTTCAATTTGATAGTTTTTTTCAGGTACTATTAGATTTTTAAAAACTATATTAAGGAGGTATAATTTCATAAAGCCTTTTCTTAAACCTAAAAACAAAATTTAAAGTTATGTATAATAAAAATTGATTATTTTATTAACGTATTACATTTTCTGCAAATCTAGATGTTACAGCATTCAATATTCCATTTGGAATTTCATATATCAGTCTTCAAACAATTTTCGCTTATGAGTAACCTGGAGACTATACATCGTCGGGTGGGTGGAAGAGGCTATTATCTCGGAAAAGCGATGAGAAGGCTATCTTCTCGGGAAAGCGGTGAGAAGACTATTATCTTGAGGAAGCGGTGAGAAGGCAATTATCTCGGAAAAGCGGTGAGAAGGCTATTATCTCGGAAAAGCGGTAAGGAGGCTATTATGTCGGCCGAGATTTGAAGAGTATATTATGTTGAAAAAACTGCTTGTTTAAATATTTTTGAAGTTGGTAACCGCTGCACGATTTTTCAATAAAATGCAAATGTAATTGTGCGTTGAGTATAATATAGTCAGACCAATTAGTTATGTTTTCGTAATAAACATTTAAACAAAGTTTTATTAATTTATTTTAATATTATACACGTATAAATAAATAAAATTATGTATTTATTTCATTTTACTATTTCAAAGAATAAGAATTTTTTCGAGATAATATTATTATCTCGAAATTATTATTTATTTGTATATAATCATCTGTTTCGAAATGTCTGATATAAATACTACTTGCTTTTTTTATGCTCGAGTCTTCTAGCTTTGTAACTTTAAGCCATGCTGCACGCTTTCCTGCATTATCTGGTATTTTAACAGCTTATAATGAATTAATGTTTATTTTTATAATTAATTAACATAATTAATTAATATTTTATATCATACACTTGCTTCATAATTACATGCCGGATCGTAGCAATAATCTTTCATTATTGTTTATAACAATATAATTAACGCACTATTTTGAGACGATTGTAACAAAATAAACACTATTTTTATAGGTAATGTGAGACACTAATAATGAAGCAAAGCCAACTGTTTTTGTTATTTATTTTTTTAACTACTGTTTTTTTTCAAAGGTAATTAATATTAATAATCATTATTTTTTCATCCCTAAATTTCATTAAAAAATCGTGCAGTGGTTACCAACTTCAAAAATATTTAAAGAATTTTTCATAATATACTCTTCAAATCTCAGACGATATAATAGCCTCCTTACCGCTTTTCCGAGATAATTGCCTTCTCACCGCTTCCTCGAGATAATAGCTTCTCATCGCTTCCCCGACATAATAGCTTTCTTGCCGCTTTTCCGAGATAATAGCCTCTTCCACCCACCCCACGAAATCTTAATATTTTTTATGAATCCAATTTTAAAATGTTTTTACCATTTTGTTCTAAAGCTAATTACTAAAGGTAAATAAATCTTTTTCATTTCAAAAACAAGACATAGGCTGGTAAATTTGTTAAAAATGGTAATTTTCAACTTTAACGGGATGTAAAACTCATGGTTAGGAATCTACCATACCGGCATTAATGTTTTCTCAATTATTTAAAATTCAAACAGATTTCCGGAAAAATCGCTTTTTGATGTCCTCCGTAATGGTGCAAAGAATATCTGATATTATTTTAGGTTGAGAAAGTTGGTTGAAAAATGTTACGTTTGCACATAATATTTATAAATTTTTCAACTCATTTTTTCGAAAAACTGTTTGGGTTTCAAATCAAGAAAATATTGATGCCAGTATGGCAGATTCCTAACACCCCTTTAAGGGGACGTGAAACGTTACCACAGGAATCTGCATTATCGGCATGAACATTTTATTTATTACTTAAAAATCATATTTCAAAATTCGGCCAACGTACTGCTCTCCGTAAGTGTGTAAGGAAACTGTAAAAAAAATTCAGCCAAATACATTTACAAATGGCTTCAGGAAATGGTTTTAAAATTTTTCAAATCATTTCGTAAAGTTATTTAAGAACGAAAAATTTTAAAACAATTTCCTGAAGCCATTTGTAAATGTAATTGGCTGAAATTTTTTTACAGTTTCCTTACACAATTGCGGAGGGCAATACATTGGCCGAATTTTGAAAAATGGTTACAATTTTTAAATGATAAATAAAATGTTCATGTCGGTAATGCAGATTCCTGTGGTAGGGTTTCACATCCCCTTAAGTTCATTAACATTCAGGATTAAAAAAAAAACAAAGTTCGTTAATAAAATAAGAAGTTGAGTCGATTAATTTACTGAAGATAATTTATATAAATCCTGCTTTATTAACATTATTAACAATAGATTAGATCCTCTCTTTGTGTAAAGCACGAGTATATCCGGTTGAATAACGCCAAAAATCAGTTTTCTAACGTCAAAAATTATCATGGATCATAAATAAATAAATAAATAAATAATATAAATACTTTAAATACGATTAAGAAAAAGGCCGCACAGCGCGTTGAATTTTGCTGGTAATAAAAAAAAATATTTCGGCGCGCCTGCAGCATGCGTCGAAGCTACACTATCCTGATTGGTCCCCACGGACGTGCGTCCGCCAATCCAAACGTCAGAAACTGCGCTACGCGATGCCGAGACACACACACACACCCAAAGTGTATATACAAGTATTCGGCGGTACCACTGTAGGAAGAAAGAAAAAAAAAACATTCGGCGCGCAACACACATACATCACCGTATGCACACACTCGTATATAACTAAACTGCAGACGCCGTGTGTTGTTTCTCGCTGGCGAGCGAGAAAGAGAGAGAAAGAGAGCGAGGAGGAAGCGGAGCGAGGAGACGCCGACGCGCTGAACTATCTCCAGGGCGCCTCGCACACACAGGTGTATACCTCGCGGAGCCGACTCAGTGTGCACAACTGTGGCGCGTGTTTTTCTCCGGCGACGAGGACGGCGCGCGCGCGCGCGCGTATTATACCCGGAGCGCAGGCAAATGGTGGCCGCGGCGATGCCTCTGCCGCTCGCCCATTGATCGGCCAGTCCCGCGCACGCACGCGAGCCAGACAGAGAAGGCCCGCGCCAATATACACAGAGCCCGCGGGATCCGTCGACGAGCGACGCGCACACACCGCACAGGCCTCGAGAGCCGCATCACCGCACACGGAGAGAGAGAGAGGGAGAGCGAGAGAGGCCAGCGTCTCGGGAGGACGATAAATACACACACGGTGGGAATAAAGGCGCGGAGGTGAGCCGTGAGACCGGAGACGGGCCAGGGGCCTCCGCCGGCGACGAGGACACCGCGAGTCCGGCCCCCGAGGCAATCATGGTGAAACTACCGAAGAAGTTCAGCGTCGGCGAGAAGATCTTCGCCAAGGTTCGAGGTTATCCGGCTTGGCCGGCCAAAGTAAGTCCCTGTAGCTTTTCTTTTTTTTTTTTTTTCATTTTCGCTTCTTTGCTTGCGAGAGGTTGGGAATTCCGACGGGGGGGAAGGTATTTTGCTCTTTTCTTTTGAGGGGGGAGGGTCCTGGGAATGCTGCTTTTTCTGATTCGAATTGGAGTTGAATTCTGCGGGGGAGCTTATTAGCTTGCTAATTGCTGTCGATAGTGGTCGAAGAACATTGGTGTCCGTGTGGTAGTCTGGGAGGTGTTCTCTAAAGCGTACAATTGGTTTAACAAATACTTTATTTGTTTTTCAGATAGACAGGATCACCGATGCAAATACAAAGAACGCAAAGTATCATGTTACATTCTATGGTACTAAGGAAGTGTAAGTTTGTCGCAAAATTAAGTACACCAGTCGTAACGAATCTAGATTTCATGAACATAGCACATGCTTGCATGTGAAGTCTGCATTATGGCATGTTACATATCTGTGACCTAATTCACAGAACTGCCTTATAGATTGATATAGAATTTAGTGTGAACAATTTTTTTTAAAAAGAATTTAAGATCAAAAACAATTGCGAGAATAATTGATTTGCAAAGTTTGCTATTATTTTACTAAGATTTCTGAGACACCTGAACTATCTAAAAGGTTAATCATATAACAAATCAATATGAAATTTCAGAGGAATCTGCAAAGTTGAAGATCTTTATCAATATGCAGACAATAAAGAAAAATTCACCAAAACAGCAAAGCGAAAACATTTTCAACAAGGTATTCAAGAGCTTGAAGAGGAATTGAAAAAGTATCCAAATCCCAGCTATACTGATTCTTCAAAAGGTATGATGAAATCATGATTAATAAAATGAACTTTCTCATTAAAATATGTGTTTTACTTATAAAATACTATTGTAGATTCAGAAAGTGCTGAAAATGTACCTGAAAATGTGGACGATCCTTCTGAAAAAGAAGGTGAAACTACTATCTTATCTTCGGTTGATGGAGAAGGAGACAATGAAGCAGGCAATCTTGTAATCGATGAAGGTGATAAAAAAAGAGCTATAAAAAGAAAGGCACCATCAGTACAAAATACGCCTGTAAGTTATAATAACTTTTACATGTTTTTTAATCCATAAATAAGAATTATGAAATTCAGTAAATCTTAACTTCATAAAATTTTATATGATGTGGGATGTTGTCTTGTAACGCAACATATTGTAAGTTATAAATGTTGTTATAACCGTCCCTAAAGGAACGTAGGATCTGCCGACAGGTTATTTTCAAGCTTAAGTAGCTTGTGCGATTGCTCCTTACATCAAATCATTGAAAAAAAATATTTCATAAATTCTAGTAAATTTGTTTATATTAATTAGTGTATTTTAATTTTTATAGGAAGTTGAAGTAAAAAAAAAGAGAGGACGAAAAAGTATGGCTACTATTTTAGCAGAAAATGCTGCACTAAAACAAGATGCAGCTCATGACTCACAAGATGAAGATTCGGAAAAAAAAGTGGTTAGTCGCAGTGGTAGAAAAATTAAACCAAAAAGATTCCATGACTTTTCTGACGCTGAAATACCAACAGATCCTTCTAAAAATGGTATGTTTCACAAATTAATTTAAATACATTTAGAATATTTAATTTTTATCAGAAAAAATTTAGTTACATATTTGAGACAAGTATTTAAAAATAGAATAATTGATAAAAGCTTAAATTATTACTTCTTTTTACCATCTGATAAATACTGATCTTTGAAGGTTTAAGAAGCTTTCAAAGTAACTCTTCGGAATTACATTGTATGACGAAGGAGGAAAACGGAAGTTGCGAAAGCGAGCCGAAAGATTTGGAAAACAATGAAACACGGGAATTAACGACTGAACAATTGAACAGATTGGTGCTTTTAGAACAGCTTCATTTAATTCGTTTACAAATAGCCCAAATTTCTAATACCGCGCCTATCACAATATAAATATTAATCACTACTTTTAAACATTTACATATGGATATTTGATCATTACAATGAAATAATTTATAAAAATCATACTTTAATTCTAAACACAAAAAAAAAAAAAAAAAAAAAATGGGGAATGCGTAAAGTAAATCATTCAAGTAATTTAATAATTTTATTTTATAGAAATACATACATTTATAATAAACTTTATCAAATAAATACTATTTAAGTTTTAATAAAGTTCTGTACAGTTATTACAGTTAGTAAGAGCTTTAAAAATATTATTCCCTAAGTTATTAAAAAGCATGTGAATATTTGTTATAGACCAATCAGTACGAAGTCGAACTAAAAGCAAAACTGAAGAGGCCAATGAGAATCAGGAAACGCCAATTGCTCCTATTAAAAAAAGGATGAGTGTTGAAAGTAAGTCGATTACATCAGATCCACTGTAAACTTGCACGGATCATCTGACTGCCTACACTTCCTTACTTTTTCTTAATTGCATTTGTTGATTACAATCCGACAATATTTTTTTTTTATGAGGATTAATTGGCGATCGCTGCTTTCTTTTTGTATTTCTTTTTTTTGCAAAAACTGCACAATCCTGCATGTAAATCACACTAGCTTTGCTTGATCTAATCTTAATACTGCATATTATATAAAATTTTCTAAAATTCTCTTCTAAAAAAAAAAAAAAAAAAAAAAAAAAAAAAAGTTGCAAAAATAAAAACAAACGGAACAAAAGAAGCGCAACAGCTGCTCTATAACTCACCGCTCGAAGGAACAAAAATAAGACAGAAAAAAAAAATGATAAACGCTTGGCGCGAAGGATAGAAAGCTTTTTTTAAAATGATGATCGTCGTCTTCTCCTGTGCTGATTGATGAAAACGTTCGCTTTGCAGGCAAAATCAGCACGGAAGAGGACGCAGCGGTAAGCGATAGTGTTGTAGACGCGGGGGGCGCGAGCCCCGGCTACTCCGGGAGGCTGCTCGTGGCGCGCACGCGCGCCGGCGTCCCCGTAGGCATTAAGCTAGACGTTGATAGGCCGGATAGGTTTGAAAGCGAGGCGGCGCGGGCCCGCTGGGACCTGTCAGTCGCACGCAACGCCATGCGCTTGAAAGAGCAGCTTGAGAGCGGCGATATCGCCACCGAGCTAATCAAAGATTCTTTAGACTTCAATGTGCATGTTCCAGAGGACGACAGGAAAGCCCAGGTCAAAGACGAGGCCGACGCCGAGAACCTGGACAGGCTGAGGTGAGACATTTTTTTTTTTTACTTAATTTTTGAAAGTTTTAAATTAACCGGGAATTTATTATTTTACAGGATCTTACGTATTGAGTCGCAGATAATGTTTTTGGATACGCAAATAAGGTCGAGCCTTGGCTTGGATCAGGCAAATGCTGATGAATGCTTAGAGGCAATGAATCAATTGCATGGTCTTCAGGTCACTCCTTTCATGCTGAAGAAATATTCACCGATTGTAGAAACTATTAAGAGGGTAAATTTTTATTTTTTGTTTTTTTGAATGTAATGAACTTTATTAAAATTTTTACGGACTTTATTTAGTTGCGACGGTATGTTGGAAATCTTCCGGACTGGAAACTTGGTGAAGAAGAAACGGCAAGAATTAAAAATATTTTTAATTTTCAAATATTTAAATTTTTAACTCCATTTTAATTGTATGTTATTGATTTTTACAGGCTATTTTTAAAGATAAAGCCGATCAAATAAAGAAAAAGGCTGAGCTTATATACAACAAATTCAAAGTGAGCTTAAACATTCATTTTTTTCTTACTGATCGTTTTTTTACTGATCGTTTTAATTAATGAACTTTTTTTATGTTTAGACACTCTTCACCATTCCTGAAGGTCGAACATTCTGGGAAACCTTTTCCGAACAAGTAGATGTATACAAACAATACATTAAAAATATGACTGCCAATGAAGTTTATGCCCTTTTGTATGACCCTACAGGTATTCAAGTGAATTGAATAAATTCTGTATTAAATAAAATGTTTCGATTAATAAAATCTAATTTTCTAATTACTCAATTTTAGAAACAGCGAAGCCCGGGGTTGAGTCTAGCACAGATTTAGCGAGTTCCATTAAAAGTGATACTCCCGCTGAGTCCGTGGCGGATAAAAACGTTGCTGTTGTAGAGTTGGATGCAGCAGAGTAACATCAGTGAAAATCTTATATTTGCCAATTGGACTTAACCCTTAAGTGCGACAAGCTGTCGTCGATGTATGGAAAAGGGCAGTATCTTTTATTTGACGAGAGTTGGTTTGTATGATTGAAATATGTTTATTGATTATGGAAATGTAAAATCAAAGAATTCGTCTATTACGTGAACATATTATCTTAATGGGAATAGGTTTATTTAATTCAAAGTTCAATTATCTTCTAACAAATTTTATTGAGAATTTTATAGATTATAATTTATTACTTCTTATTCAAGAGTAATATTCATTCTTTGTTTTTAATTAAAATGTTAATTAATAGAAAATAAAGAAACTATTTTATAATCATTAAAAACAAAATTTCTTTAAGTTTGCAAATTTTTTAACAATTGAACAACCTATTCCTAATTAGATATTACTAAGGTTTAATTTCTTCTCACTAATCCTTCACAAAGATTAGGAATTGTTTTTTCTATTTTACATTTATTTTCTCCATCAAATGTTTAAAAAACTTAAGAATATTTTAAATCATTGCTGTACTGATATTCTTCTAAAACCCACTTTTGATTATTGTGATTAATAATCTGCATCGGTTAAAACTTAATTAAGTCGGTAGCTACAATAATTTAATTAAGCTATAACTTAATTAGGTCTGTAGTAATAAAATTAATGATCTGACAATTAAGTCTTAATCTTTTTATAATGCTTCAAAATTATGAAATGACGATATTTTAAAAAAATCATGAGTATATCACGCCAGCAATGCTTTGAATGATTAAACAGAAATTACAATTACTTATGAATTTAATAATTTTTATTGTAAACGATGTCAAATAGTCTAAGAGCGTCGTGATATGTATTTTACATTTACACTTGATCGTTTGTATTGTATCATAAGGGTTAATTAATGCATCTACGATAATTACGAGTACGTTTAATTATATTGTAATCGATAGATAATGATCGGATGTAAAGTTTAATAATCTTATTTGAATTTAACGTAATTGTGATACTTCGAGTCTTTAAGATCATATATATTAAGTTTAATTGTAGGAAACAAATATTACATTTTGCACATTCACTCACTATTAAGAATATTTTTTGAGATAAGATAATATTGGTTTCTGTCTCAATAGCATAAAACAGGGGTAAAACAATATATTGCATATTTTATTAAACTCGAAACAGTGAGAAAAGTCGATCATTATCCTTCACTTGCAAAAAACAAAAATAACCGTATTCACAACGAACAATATCGGTTGCAACCTCGTAACTACGTTCTGCAAATCCTACCTATGTATATTATTTCGTTTGTTTTCTTTTCTTGGTCAAACCCGTAATTTTCTACTGGAATGGACGAAAGAAGTACGAAATAGTTCAAAACTGTTAAGCTTTATGGGGTTTCGAGACACCAAGATGAAAAAAAAATAGTTTAAGATAAACGATGTAATGGAGATTCGAGTTTCATATCCTTCGGATTAAATCTGTACTAAAGATATTTTGAATAAAAACTGTTACGAGAGAGTTGTAATGTATTTTGCACGCGGAAAAGGTGTTTTAAAATGTTTTTATTATCGAACCATGCCTTCTATGCCTTTTTTTCATCGATAAGCTTGCAAAGCGCATAAATCAATCATAAATATATCTTACGTCAATATTTACTTTAAAATTACTGTAAATAAATAGCTAAGGGAATCGTAGAAATATTTTTCCAGCATAAAAAGCATTGTAACTTAAGATCATGTAATTTGCTACAAACTAATGTTATTTAATATAAATACAGTGTAAAAAAAATTTTACTAAGAGAATACATTAATCTTTTTCAAACAAATCACCAGTCTAAAAAATGCGAAAACGCCCATCAAGTAAATGCAACGCATACGAATCTGTCGAGTAATTCTTCGTAGAAAGCTTCTCCAGCATAGAAACATTTCTTCGTACAGAAAGAAAGCATCGAGGAAACCACTTCACTTCTTGCCCTTCTTCTTCTTTTTCTTCTGAGCCTCCGGCCAGGGGAATCCGCGGCAGAGCAGCACGTCCATTATGTTATGGCAGGTGTAGTAGGCGTTCTCCATCGCCTCCTCGTTGAAGATATCCATAGCGAAGCGAGCCTTGCCTCCGCTGCGCTTCGAGCCGCGCGAGCCCTTCTTCCCGCCTTTGGACTTGCCCTTGCCACCACCGCCGCCGTTGCCATTCTTGCCGTTTTTTTTGCCCGTCGACTTCTTGCGGCCCTTTTCAGGCATCGTCGATTATCTTCAACTTTTACCTCGCTGTAATGTATATTTCTTTGTAAATTTTTGCGAATTTTCATGCCATGTATTCGTCAAGAGGCTGTTTAACTTATATTTAGTTCATTTCGTGGATAAAAATTGAATGATATTATATCTTTTATAGTGTTATTGAGTTTAACAATTGCGTCTTATAAATGTGATTGTACATACTTCATTCATTTTTTTTAGATTAAAAATACGAGAGTGGAAAATATTGTAAGAGGAATAATTTCACGAATGGCTCAATCTATCAAATGAAAATTATCTTCGATTACTTGGTTAACAGTACCTATTGACGCGTAAAAGAAATGAGTCATGTGATAATGGAAAGTCGATTATTTAATACGCAATAAAAGCATTAGGTAATGTACTTTTGATAAAAAATATCATTACTTTGCAAAATATAAAAGCGAACTATCTTTCTTCTAATTATACTTTTATTAAGTATCTTATCAACTTAAAATCAATTAAAGTGGCGATCAGTTGTAAGCCAAAACAAAGCGGCGCGCTCAAATATCTACGCGTAGATATAAGTATACTTACCTCGTAGAAAAAATGTCAGTGCGCCGGGTTTTAGCGCCTCATGTCTTCAGCGGCAGCATCGACTAGGAAACCCGCTAGTCGCGATAAATAATATAAACAAACAAATGGTAGGCTCTGCGCGACTCCGAGCGAAAACCGAGCGCGCAGGTAGGTGACCGATGTACCTGTACGCATAAGCGCATGCATACCTCACTGGCCGTTTGTTGAATCGATAAATGACGCCTCCGCGTACGCTACCATGCGAGCTCACTCCAGTCTCGTGAGCCATCGTGACTTTGAAAGTACTTTGGTTTTTCAATACTTTATTCAGGAGGTGAATGCACCGTCGCTGTTTAATAACACTGGAAAATAGAATTTGTTTTCAGTTTCTATAGCTGCTGCGTAGGAGACTTTAATCAATGTAAAAATTGAATGTCAAGGTTTCAAAATCTGCGTTGTAAATTTGTTATATTTATGTATTATTTTAATGCTTGTCTTTTTTATTTATGCGTTGAAATTTCAGTTTTTAGAGACTGTTTAAAAAATTTTCTTAAAAATTTAATTAAATGCTTTAAAAGTAAATTATATTCATTAACAGGTATACGAAAAAATGATCAAATATTAACATTCACTGCAATATTTGAAATGAAGCAACAATTTTTTTCATTTACACTTAAATACACTCATACTTGACTGCACTTGAAAAATGATATTGTACAACTTCTATTCAAGGAAAGCGTTCTTTGAATCAAAATCGCATACAATCTGATGAATTGTTATAATTGTTAAATCGATATCGATTTTGATTAAACCCACATGTGCGAAAAAAGGAAAATTCATCACTTCTCGCGAACTGAAGAAAGTTCCGGAATTGCTCTTAGGGTGGACACTTCGAAAATAGTCATTTTTAGGTCGACGTTATTTTTAGGGCTACTCGAAACATCGCGCTCCTTCGCTTTGTGCGCCCAGCGACTTTTGCTCCAACCCAGTTTAAAATTTTACAAAGCCTTCGCCCTTCGCTGTACATCCTTGTCCGCTTCTTTTACGACACTTTCCCCGCGGACGATTATTTTTTTGATGCGTTACGATTAGCCTACTGCGCGCCGACGATCCTGCCAAAGGTTTATTTGCACTGCGCTCTCCAAACCTCCTTTATTCATCGCCGTAAAAAAAAGAAGTAGTAAACAGCTTAGTCGTTCGAGATCCCCGGGGATGAAACTAACGCGGCCACTTTCGAAACGAAGAATAAAGGGAAAGAGCGCGCGCGGTTTTCCCCGCGCTTTATTTTCGCGCGCCGGCGAATTTGCAACTCTAATAAACGAGCGGTGAATCAACTCGGCCGTTCGTCAATTTGTCCAAAACACCGAACAATTTACAATGCAAAATGTTTCGCGCGCGCGACTTTCTAAGGTCGGCCGATAAATCGCTAAGCGAAGCGGGTCAGTCGAGCAGGAGGATCGGGGAAATTTTAACAGGGGATCGTTAAAATTTGTTTTAGCGCCGATCAAAATTTTTTTACGACTGTGTTGTACAATGCATTAGCTTGCTTCCGTTTCGCGCTAGTTTAGAGTTCATTACGTAGGGAGGAAGTTTCCTTTTTGTTCACTCGCGTCTCGCGCTTGAAAATTCTCGGGGGGACACGGTTATTGTTATTGCCAGCGTCGCGATATCGCAAATGCTTTATTGCTTTATGAGTAATTGCAAATTATTGATCTCTGTGTTCGTTGAAAAAATGTTTATTATTGTAGGGTATTATTTTTTTAGTGGCAGTAGGAAGTCTTTCCTGTTCATGAGATTATAATCAGTAATAATAATTTTGTAATTTTAATTCTGTTTATTTATACATCACTCATATTCAAATAACAATAATTTGTTCAAGAATTGTTAAATATTTGTAAAACGTCTTTTTAACGACATTTAGCGTTAGGGATTATTCGAGTACGTTAATATTATGATTAAGAATGTAGATGAATATATTAATCAATAGAAGATAATATAGAATTGTTAATCTAATTTCAACTGATAATTTTAATTAAGTAAAGTATAAAAAAAAATGCCGGTCTTTTATAGATGACTCATATGAATGTTATGACTGATGAACAGATGTTAAGGCAAGCATAATATGATAAATTCGCAGTTAAATTATTATTGTTGGAGCAAATACTAAAAGTAACTTATTTGTCTTTTATTCCATTTGATTTTGTTTTATGTAACTTACATAAAACGTGAGGACAATCGTAAAAGAAATCGATGACAATGTTATCGTATGTGAGCAATCAAAACAATACCTGGGAACCTACCAATTATATTGGGGAAATTTGTCGTGAGAATATGGGACTTTCCCATTTACTACATCGAATTTTTAGTACTGTAAGTAGGTAAGCTTATTGCAACTAGGAAGTACATACCTTGCATAACCTAATATTTTTATTTTGCATGCTTGTTTATTAGGGCAAAAACAAAAGTATCTTTTTTAAAAAAACTTTTTACTGTTTTTCAAATTGCGGAACTTTAAACTCTCGCATTATCTTTAAATTTCATTATAAAATCAAGCAACCAAACGAATGTAATTTCGAACAATCACCGTGGAACTGTAAAGGCCGTCAGCGATACAAAGTAAACAAAACATTAAAAAACCGATGCGGACCAACAAAGGGAAAAATTCACAATCATCCTTGCAATAAAAAAAAAATGAAAGAAAATCGGTAGCTCCCCGTCCAAAAGTAAATTTTCCCAAGTCACGTATTTTTATCCCCGTCAAACACCATGACAAATTACAGACGCGGCCTGACGATCGACCGCCGAGCCTCCGTATATCCGCGTGGCCGTCACTTGCAGAGCAGACCTATACGCGAAAGTTTCGCGCAGTCCGCCCGCGCGCGCGCGGCGCGCAAGCGCGAGTGAGACGGTCCGACGAGCGAGCGAGATAGATAACCGAGAAATCGGCGTTTCAGCCGTACGGCGCGCGCCGGCCTGTAAAAAGACGGGAGTCCGCCGGGCGGAGAGCTCAGTCGCGTACGAGCAGCGAGCTTGTATCCACGCGTCCTCCGGTAGTGCGAGAGAGAGAGAGAGAGAGAAGCACGCCCTCGCGGCGGAAGCGTATAACGATACACGGAGCCGCGGGCCAGTAGCGACCATAACCTCACCGCGCGCTCGCGGGTGGAACGACGCCGCGCCTCCGCACAGTGTCAGCCGCCTCTTTATGGAGCTGGACGACGAGGAGTCGCCGCGCGTCTGAGAGCAGCCGTCGTCGTCGCTGGGGTTGTCTTTGTCATCCGGGGAACGAGCAGCGGGGGGAATTGGCGAGAGAGGCTGCGCCGAGGATAGAGGCGGGCGAGGGGGCGAGCGGGCAACCATGTCGACGGCACTGCTGGCGCTGTTCGCCGTGATCCTCTGCATCCTCTTCAGGATACTCAACGTGAACAGCGCGCCCCAGAAGCCGGTGCTCATCTGCAAGGACCAGACCTTCCTCTCCACGGTGCTCAAGATAGCGCCCGTCATTTCGGAGCCGTGAGTACACCGTTTACACGCACTCGCACCCCGCCTATTTTTTTTTCTCCCGCCGGGAGCACGTCATCATCTCCCTCGGGGTGTATACGCGGCTATCGTTGGCCCGCGCAGGTGTCGGGTTCGAGTAGGTGGCTTCCAGATGTTTTCTTTTTTTTTGCGCGAGTGAAATTGATCGAGTGACAGTGCGATGAGGTGAATGGAAGGTTCTGGTTGATTTACATACCCTATAGTGTTATTATGTAAATAACTTGGCTGTAAAAGGATTGATCGATTGGAGGTGTCGCGATGTGAGCATTTCTGTGAATGGATCCGCGAAACTATCCATGTATATAGCGTAAAGAGTGCGTCGTTGTCTGCTGTTTCGCTATCGTTCCGAACTTTTTATTGTCAATTTCAGCGGTTTAGTTATTTACCGAGCATAGATAACGGTTCATTTCGTGGTACTTTAATTTTATTTTAATTCCTCCGCTCAAAAGTTAAACGAAGTTTCCAGCCGTAAAAAAAACGGTAACTGTTTACACTAAAATAAGTACTTTAAGATAGCGGAGTCAAGGCAGTATTTTCCGGCTGTCCGCAATGTCAACACTGACAGCTGATGCTAATAGTCGTAACAATTCCTTCCAATAGTTTTCAGCTTAGTTTAGATGTTATTGAAGCTGGAGAATGTTCTAGGAGTATCTTATTCTCAGCGGTGGTCCTTGACATCTTAGCGTCTCGGTGCAGAACAACCGCGTCTTTTTTCAGCGAATCGTATTAATGGACCGCTCGAAATGCCTAAATTTAAATTGTTTCGAGTAAATAAAAAATCCGGCTTTTTTGGTCAAAACATTCGGAAGCGGACTCGTGACGCAATTCCGCCAAAACGTATGATCGCATCGCGGTCATCTCGGCGTCCTGCCCCGAAGCTTAAATGATTTTATATCTTTCTTTTTCGGTTTTATGAAACTAGTTTTCGAATCAAGATATACATATTTTTATTGTACTAAAAATTTCAATTTTAAAATTTATTATTTTTATACGTTTGAATATTTAAACAACCTCGGTAAAGTCATAAAATTGTTGCAATTTAATTTTAATGTTTGAAAATTTCTTGAAGCGAAAAGTCTTCCTCGGTAAAGAGTAAATTGAGTCGCACGCAGTTGTGCGCGATCGATCCGTTATAGCCTTTCTAACAAACGTAACAATTTCGTCAATGAGATCCACTTAATTTTTCCTTTCACCAATGAGCGAGAGCAGACCGAGGCATTAACCTTTGTGCAATTGAAAAAACGCCCCGCCGCCTATAATGCTCATTAATTGCTCCATCCAATTAAATGGAAGTCAAATGCAATTAAAAAAGAAGAAGGTAAGGAACGCGCGCGCTTCCGACCGTGAATTCCTTACCGCCACGTTAATTCACACAAATTGCGTACGAAATCAAATGAAATAGCGAAAGGTAACGAAAAGCGTATATACTCGATTGTGCTCTATCACTTTATTTGTGCAATCGCACTTTCTGGAAATCATCGGAGACTTTGAAATTAATACAGATAATTTATTCCGCAATGCCAAAAAATAATCTATTATCTCTGTCCTCGCCTCGAGATAGACACAACATTTCGAATAACAAATAAGAAAATGCGGCTTTAAATATCGCCGAGCCGGTGACGGACAATAGTAAAATTTTGGCCTCGCTCGGAGTTCCACTTCTAACGAATGAAAAAAAAAAATGCACGCTTTTTAAATTTACGCTGCAGCCAGCGCGCGTGAACCATAATTGGTGAAAGTAGTTGGAGCTGTAAAAATCCCACTGCATTTTCCACCGCTGGCATCTCGATGCTAAACACTTGAAGAGAGCATAGCGAGAAACCACCAAACGCTCCATTACAATTAAACAAAAAAAAAAAAAAAAAAAAAAAGAACTGACTTTTTCTCAAAAAATTTGAATTTTTCACCGCCCACATCAATGTTAAACATTTGCATTGCGTGAAATCGTCAATCGCGCTGCATTTCAATTCACTCTTTAATCGCCCGTGTTACGTATAAGCAACACTTTAAAAAAGTACTTATCTCTTGTTTTAGTAAAAAAAATTAACCAGTAATAATGTAAAATAACATCTTAATTATTCGTTTACGTTTGTATTTGAGAAATTTGAGAAAAGAAAGAAATTCTAAAATAATTTTTTTGAAATGCAGTCTTAATATCAAAATTTCATAAATTTATTTATTTATTTGTTTATTAATACACTTAAATTAATGAACTTAGACCTAAACTGCATTACACTGTCGAAAAAAAGTTTGATGCACCGCAGTTGACGGGCGTCTTAACTTGTTGGCTCACTTGTTGGTCAAAGGGTTGAAAAGCAAATGTTATCCCCACCGAAATCTCGCAACTGAAATTTAAAAGTGAAGAGAGGATTCTAGAATCTTCGGCGAGTCCCGATCTGAGCGGCGCGCGCCACCCGCCGTGCACCTGCATCGCTTCGACGCGCATGCATCGCAACCTTGAGTGCAGGAGCGATAATCAATGCCGGGCGCCTCGGAAGGAGCATGTGGCGGGGGCGGCGCTCGCGCACACGCCCGATACGCATCCCGGCGAAAAAGTGCACGGGGAGAGACAGAGAGAGACGTGTATATATATATACACACCCGCGTTATATATTGGCAGTCTACATTCGTTTATATTCTCCTGTATGATATGAATTTGCCGCTTGACTAATGTTTCGTTAGTTAGTCGATGTCCGGACTTTGCATTGTACATATGTTTAACCTCGCGATTAAAAGATTTCTATAATAAATTGT
>JAXIUT010015992.1:0-20816 GCA_035586675.1 Eurytoma californica
TTTCATTTTTTTTCGATCGCGGAGATATGAGTTTTAAGATACTAGACGATTCAGAATTCAATAGGCTTATGTCATTAGAGGATTCTGGTGAATGAAATTTGTGTTCAAAGTATTTATCATTGAATTTGGAGCTCTTGTATGTTATAATATATAATGGCTCAATTGATTGCAAAAAACTGCACTCAGAATATTTTTGATAAAATTTTACAGATTATTTTAAAATTATTTTATTGATTTTTTAATAAAAATAAGTAGTATACTGTATTAATAATTGCACCTGCATGCAGTATGTATTTGATAGCTTTTTAATGACTCATCATAACAAATAGAAAAAAATTGAATATGCGCAAGACATGCATTGTTCTTATCAGTAATTAATAATAATATTCTCTTCGTAAATACTGTATACGCTTCATAGATTTCTTTTATAATTTACTTTTTTCTCAAAATTCATAAAAATGTCCACACCATCTTTCACCCTTCCCCGTCATTCCTCCGCATAATTTCCAACTAAACTTACTTAGCGCACAATTTAGCTATTACAACCTGCTTACACGCTCTATTACCGAACGACCCAAAGCAGCAGCACCTACCAAGCCTAGAAAAAAGAAAAGAAAACTTCCAAACGAGTCCCCGCGGAATCTAATCACCTCTCGCCTTAGACGCCTCGCCTCGCCGCGGTATATATAGCGACAGGAACCCGTCCCGCGGTCGCCATCAGCCTCGGCGCTCTTTATTAGCCGTCCGCGGCGCGAGATAAGATTGGCCGCGCGCTCGGCAATAATCGCGGCAAACCGGTACACCGGGTTCGCGTGCGCGCCTCGCGATGATCGCGCGTGGGAACTGGTCTGCGGGCCGCGAGGCGCACACTTTACCTGGCCGGGCGTGTATCTCGGCCGGGCCGCCGACGCGGGATTGCGCGAGATAGCGCAAGAAGCGCGCGGGTTAGCAGGATTAGCGCTGGCGCGCCGGCGGAACAATGCCGCCGACTGTGAGCCGCGTTCCGCAAGGCTGCATGCTGCGAGTCTCTCTCTCCCAAGGCCCCGGCAGGAGCCGCGCGGTGATGATACTTTCGCGGGAGATGCGACGACCGACTCGCTGTGGGCCGCGCTTTGTTGCGATTTTCTCTTTTCAGGAGACTAGGCGCCTGTCTTAAAGGATGGAGCGGGGTGAGATGGGTTCTTGGAAGGCTGCTGCAGGTTGCCGAGCTAAATGGTGGGATCTGGAAAGCATTGTTTCTTGTTTTGATGTTGTTTGAGTGTGCAGGAAGAATTATTTTTAAGTTCAATTTGTTTGGTACACAAATTTTATAAAAATATTTGGATAATGTATCCAAATATTGCATTGAATGAAATTGTTAAGTTGTAATTATTGTTGTGAATGTGAAGTAAAATTTAAACTGCTGACGTGATAGTATTTTATTTTCTTTAAACACTTTTCAGTGCAAAATTAACGATTTAAATTTAATATTCTAAAGGAATCTAATGTATTTTGACTTAATAAATTTTAATGTTCTTTTGTTCGACTTGCATTTATCCATTTTCGCAGAGCAGATAAATGTTTCCAACAATATGTAGACCGCATCCAAAAAAGATAATGCTCTTAAAGGTTTATCTTACTGACTAAATTTAACATTTAATTTGACACACTTGTTAAGTATTTGAATAAAATAATAGGTATATACACCATTTCTTTCCTGATAATCAAATTATCGACCACCATAAAACATTAAATTCTACCAGTACAAATTATCCCACACATCCACTTCACGACATTGTTTCATGCAAGATTCATCGTAAACGTATTGCAATAAAGAACAATCTCGTCATTCTTTCTCTCGCCGTGAAAGGAAAATGACAGTCGAGCGCTCGATATCGGCTATTCAATAAAAGAAACGCTCCCAATTACGCCGCGGGGGCTCTCCTCCGCGCCCAATAAAATGCAGCGAAGCATTCAGGGACATCTGTTCGTAAAATAAACGCGCTCTCCTCCGGAGATCGTTATATCGCTACTCCCGCGCCTTTCGGCCGTCATTACCCGGCGTCATTATCATCGGCAATAATCATAATTCAGACAGCGCGGCTGCGAGCCCGCGGGAGAGCCACTTCCGCTCGTGGCCAGCTCGCCTAATGGCCCTCTTCTCCGATCCGCGCTCTCCAATTGTCCGGCGATTTTGTGTGCACAGCGAGAGGAGAAATGGGGCGATTGAATCGTGGCGACGGATTATTTTTAGAAAAGGCGCTTTTGTCAATTTTTTTCTTCGTTGTCGCGTATCTATAGCGAATGGAGGTCGTGTGCGGTTATAGCATCGATTTGGTTCGAGATTGTTTTAAAACGAGGAAGTATTTGAGTAAATTAGCTTTTAATGACATAGTCATTTGATGAAACGTAGGTCGGATTTCGTGGTAAAAACTTTTTTTTCGGTGGAAAAGGGTGGCTTTTGTGCGACTATAGACCGATCAATCGGTAATTGAATTTTTTTTTAATAGTGAAATTGCTTTTTCATCTAATTTTCAAAGTTTTTCTGAAACTGAATTTAAGTATAATGACGCCTATAAATCAGAATGGAGAAACTAAAAAGATAAAAGGCGGAGAGGGCCGTAAGTTAGAAAATAGCGTGATCTAGAGAAATTTACGGAAGTATTAGTTTAAATTGCTACAGAGTACAAGCACTTTTGAAGCCAAATTTTCTTCAAATTAGCCCCCTCTAGCCTTTCAGCCTCACCTTACCCTATTTCCCTGATGAACACACATTTCAGAGTAAACACGAATAATTTTTGCTGAAAAAAATTTCCTCCCCCCTCACAAATATCATCTCTCAAAATCAAATCAATAATTATCAACCTAAACTTAAAAACCTACACCAAAGTAAACGCCAAATTTATCCAAGCCGAGTGTACAGTATACAGTATAACTGAACGAGAAATCGGCATTCCGTGCTCCCCGCGTCCCTTCCGCCGAGCGCCGGGGCCGTTTCCATCCATTACCCGCTCCCCTCATCTGGCGCGATCTCCTCGCTCGCTTTTCCCTCTGGCGTTCATCTGCTTCTCTCTCTCTCCCGTCCTACTGGCTCTCCAGTCGGCGGCAGCGTCCGCCCCCGCTCCCGCCCCCGTGCCCCGGCAGTAATGGCGCCGCTCCGGACCCTCGCCGTATCCCTCGCTTCGTTCCCTTCGCTACAATCCGTGTGCCATTCTGTTCTCCGTAAGGCATCAATGCAATTTCCGAGAAGAGACGAGGTGTACGGCTGCGCCGATTGGCGAATTCGATGATGGAGGTGTGGGGTCTTTTTCGTTTCTTTCGTTTTATTTTCTTTTCCTTTTTTTAAGCTGATTGAATTTGATACACTGAGAGTGTATTTAGTTTCATTGTAGTAGTTTCATTGTAGTTGTGGTGGTTTATCATTCATTGACATTCAAGATATTCATATAAATGATGCGTATTGTGATGAGAACTTTATTAAATCAGTTATTTAAAATGATAATAAATAAATTACAATAAGAATCATTAAATTTATTGTCAAAATAATCCTTTTTTATCTCAGAAAATATTAGCACATTTTTTAAACATTAAGATTGTGATTTAAAAATTCTTTTTTATCTCACCTACAATATTTGAATAACCGCACTAGAAAATAGTTATAACTCACTTGTCACTGCAAATTGAACAGTTTTCTCTTATTTATAGTAATTCGAAATCAGTGAACTTTTTACGAATTGAAAGTTGCAAATGTTTTCTACAAAATATAGAGAAAAAAATTTCGCATTCACAATATTTATAGTTTACTATAACATAAAAAATCCAAAAACGGATCTCTTCCCCTCCTCACCTTCCGTAGAAATCGTAAAGAATCGAGAAAGAGCGAATATTATCAAGGCGATGGGTCCCTAAACACAACAAACACGCTCCCGAGAGAAAGAGAGAGAGAGAGAGAGGGGGTGCTCGAGCGATAAAGCGATAAGGGGAGATGAAGAAGCGGAGGCGGGAGTGGAGAAGGAGGAGGCGGCGGCGTCAGCTCCCTCGGTATTGATCGCGCGGAGTCGCGGGCGGGAAGGACCATCGGCCTCGCTCTCCCGCATGGGATGAGGAAGAAGCGAGGGCTCCCTCGGCGCGCAGGCGTGGGCGGCCGTCGCCCCGGCAACGCGCGAGCTACAACCGCACCCTCCCCCGCCGAGCCCGGGCGTTTCCCGGCCGATTTATTATTCATGCGGTAATCGCCCCCCCTCCCCCCTCGCCCCCTTCCCCTGATGCTGCCCCAGCAGCCACTCCGCCGGATTGGACGCGAGGCTGACACGGTTCTTTTTCTTGCGCCGGCCCGGGTGATGAATGTCGCCCGCGAGGGACTGCGGGTGCCTCGCTTTTGTCGCTCGCTCGCTCAATTTAGGTCGGAAAGGGCTGAGTGCGAGCTGCAGCTTTCAATTATTCCTCTTCTTTTTTATGAGGTCGCCGGGAGCGGGGGCGGACCTGATTAATTATTTGCACCGCTGGAAAATGATGGAGTCTTAATCGACTGGTCTCGTTATTCCGTGAATGCTCGAATGTATTGATTAGCCGAGTCCTAAGAAGAATTTTGAACATTTATGAGTGTAAGATAAGTGTATTTATAATTCATGCGATTTCGGAGTGTATGAGCTGTACAGAAATTATGCTTAATTTATATTTCTTTTATAATCTTTTTTCTTTTAAATAAGGGTTGCATTAAGAAATTAATTTATCCGATGTGGTCATTCAAATTCTGTTATTTCACTTGACGCATAGGTGAAGTTGTATCGATGTATTAAGTATTATTGTCTACCTATAAGATAAGTGTGCATTCAGCTCAAACGCATTTTATGATGAATTAGTCACCGGAAAGGGGAATTAATGATTTCTTGTTAACTTTTACAAGAGCAGATCGTACGTACGAGTCATTTGCGTTATAATTATAATGAGCACTAAAATTTTCTTCAGAAAATGGTATCGAGGAAAAATTCTACGTATATTCATAAATACTGTAAGAAGCAGTTACAGTAGAAATTAATTTTTAATTGTCTTAAAAAAAGTAGAAATTAATTTTTAAGACAATTAAAAATTAATTTCTAAACTTTCTTACTTACTCCAATCTTCCTTTCTTTACCTATAACCATGCACTATAATAATTAAAAAAATACGAAAATCATCCCGATCCGAAAAACCTGCTCTGCACTTGTGCCCAGTGGACTTATCCGCGGTGTGCACCATCCACCACCGGCATCGCGTCCTCATCGTTCTCGAGCCCAGAAGGAAAGAAAAATCGATCCAATAATTTTCCTCTCTCATCGCGGCACGCGCGCAGGTGACGATAGGTCGTGTACGCGCGATACGCACACCTGTGCGCGTATGCCAGGCGCGTGCCGTCCGGAGGGCCCCGCGTCGGGATGATCCTCTTTCCTCGTCGTGAAAATCGACCCTACCCTTCGAGCCTCCGGCGCACGCGCCCCTCTCGGCTTTTCGGCTTTTTTTCGGGAGATTCTATCTGTCGCCGGGACTCGCCGGGAAATCGATGCCACCACGGCCTAATGATGCCGCGCGCTGCCGCGCTGACGACCCTGGCGTGCACAGGTGTCGAGACACCGGCATGATACGTCGACGTGATGTCGCGCACCCTGATGGGGCGGGATTTTTAATTGATGGTCCGCTTGCTTTATGGTTTTTTTTTGTTGTCTGGGATGTTTTTTCAGTGTAATATGGATAACTTTTTGTTGCGAGATTATCGAATGATAAAGTTAAGTAAATGTGCGATGAGTATATACGGAGATGACAGAGGAAATGTCAGTTGTAATAATATTATAAGATCTTTATAGTAACAACTATCAAAAGTGAATACGAAGAAAAGTACCGAATAGATTTATCTATGTTAAGTAGCTTGATAACATCTACCTTTAATACTTCATTATGAGTCTGGACACGGACTAAAATTTATCGCTGTGAAGATTGAATTATTAGTTATTACAATCAAGGAAAAAAATAAATTTTCTTACACTTTCGTTAATAGACGAATACAAATTGAAAAGATTAAAACGGTAACAATACATCCTAAGTCTTACTTCAATGGTTCCAAATAAACAACACGTATCTCCTATATTCTTATACACATAAGACACTTGTATTTTATTTAGAGCCGTCAAATTAATAACGTATGAAGTTTTCTTACGACTAATACGGATCGAAATTGCTAGTAAGAAAGAGTACCATCAATTTTGATAAAAACCGCAAAAAGATCTTCGACGCGCATCCCGCATTTCGGTGAAATAATTCCATACCCCTTTGCATCAAAGAGATCTATACCCGCGATAAAAAATTCACCCTAACGCCTCTTTTGCGGCTCGTGCCATTGGCGCGTAAATAATAGATAAAAGCCAAGCGATCATCTCGACTCTTGCGGTGGGTAGGAAAAAACGAGAGATAGAGAGAGAGATAGAGGCATCGCTCCGCGTCGTCCTGCGGACGTGAATCAGCCTTCGGCCGCTGGCGGCGCGTGTACACGTATATATCCAGCGGGTGGGCAGGCGCGCGCGCGGGCCGCGGGGAGATAGCGTCGGCTAGCGTCCGAGAGAGACGGCGTGAGATCTCCAAGGTTTCGCATAGGTGTGTTGGGCGCGAAGCGTTGCCTGGTTACGGAGCTCCCGGGGAGGCTCGCAGCTCGCAGCCGACGGGTCAATACCTGGCGGCCTCTCACCGCGACGCGAGAGTAGGAGCGAGACACCGGCAGCTCTCCTCCCCCTCCTCCTCCGCGCGCTCGAGCTCTATCTCTCTCTCTCGCTAGCCCCGGGAGGAGAGGAGAGCCGAGGGAGCGTCGGCGAGCTGCTGATTCTCTCTCCTTCACGCGACGAGGCTGCCCTCCGAGCCGGCGAACCGAGACTCGCCGCCGTACTGGCGCGGGCTTGAATTTTAGTACCGGAGCTTTTGGGATTACACGCGAGTGTGGAGATGGAATTGTGTAGCAGGGGATTTTTTGGGGTAGCTGTGAGGGTTGAATGGCTAGACTGAGAGAAAGACGGCATGTTATGTTTTCTTTACAGAGAAGAGTATTAGGTGGACACGTGTAATCCTATTTCACTAGCTTAAAGAGTTAGAGTTTACTTCTGCGGATACACATTTATACGGATTGATCGGCACGATTCGGCCGGAAATTGGATTAATTTTTTAAACTCTCCGTCCGAAAATTCTGAACTTTATAAACTTTGTAAATAATGTCGTAAACATATTATTTAGCTTCAAAAGTATACTCTCTTATAAAAATAAAGCACCTTGTGAATTTTGACAAGATATTTATTACTAATTTTCAACTGAAAACAAAGCAAATAACGCTCGACAATGTACTCAACGGACTAATAACGCCGATAAAATAACAGATCGGAGCGGCTATAAGCATCAAGCGATCATCCAGGCATCGATCGGTAGCGCGTCATTGACGCGAGAACCTGTCTTTTGGGTAGAAAGAGCGCGAGGGTTGTGCGATAGGGTGGCCAGCGGAGCCCGACAGGAGACTCCTCCGGCGAGGGAGTGAGAAAGAGCGTGGGCAACCCCCGGGCGCATTAGCGGAGCCACTCGTCCGGAGAGCCGCCCCGGGGCTGCGCAGTCGTTCCAGCAGCAGTAGCCGCGGCGAGCGTTCCGCTTTCGTATATATACACGTATGTTGGACCCAGGGCGTTTCCTGGTAACGCGGCCCGGCCCGACGTGTCCGCCGGAAGCTCCGACGGTTCCTGCCTTATACACGCCGCGGAAATTGACTTCGCACGTAACCAAGAGGGGAGACGAGAGCCCCTTTTTTCTCTCCGAGAACCGCTCCTTTTTCACAGCCGCGTTTTCATTCCCTTGCTTCTTCGCCGACTGCGTTGAAGTCTCTGGGATGGAGCTGCACAATTCCTTGCGTGTAATTTCTTCTTTTTAACTTAACTATGTATCATTTTAAGCGATCGATACTGTGCTTTATCCTGTTTATTTTTGAATCCTCTATGAAGTGCACATCACTTGATTTGAGCGACTTTCCAATCGAGTAATAGGCTTGAACTTTAGTGTGACTCACTTTTCCAATCGATCGATAGATTTTTTACTCTACCAAATCTAGAAAGCGATAAGGAATCGGTCAGATGCGTCTTACACCAAAGGTATGCGGCAATGACGCAGCTCGATCAACAAACATCCGTAGGTATTCGTCGATCGCGCGAAATCGCGTCACCCCGCGAAAATGTGTCGCTCACGTGTCGCTCTGGCAGATAAAGCTCGCCCTCCCTCCCCTCCGCGCGCTAAATAAACCGAAAGCGCGCGCGTGCAATCTCGGAGATTGCACCGATTCCGCGAGCAGGACTCATCATCTTAATCGTTCCCCGCACCGAGGTCGACAAAATCGATGCAAAAGCTCGCGGCGCGCGAAAAGCGCTTTTCTGAGCGCGGGGGTGGTGATGATTCAGCAAAATGGAGGCTGAAAGGTGGCGCGTCCCCTCCGCGCGGGGCGCGACTCTCGCTCTCCCAGCCTCAGCCCCCTACTCGCGCGAACGGGGGTGGCGGCGCAGTTTCCCCCCTTTCCCCCCTCTCCACAACGAACGGCCGACCGACTCGCCTGGCTGCGCAGCAGCACATTATCTCGTCCACCCGCCCCTTATTCTCTCTCCCTACTCGTCCGCTCTCTCGGGCCGCCGCTCCCTCCTTTCCTCTCTCCCTCCCTCCTCCTCTCGTTCTCTTCCTGCCTTGCTCTCTTTTTTAGCTCCTCGCGATAGTGCCTCTTTCTCCCTCCCCTTCTCTCGCTCTCGCTGCGTCTTTCTGCCGTCTCTTTTTCGATTCTTCCTTTTGCCCCTCCGGCTTTGTTTGCCGGCTACTCTCGTTTTTCATTTTCTCGTCGACGTTTTAGCCGGGTGCCTGCTTTTTTGCCTTCCGTTGCTGCTTTATCGAGTTTTTCAGCGAGTTATGCTTTATCTATCATCCTTCAGTGTGATTTTAGCTTGTATGCCTTGCTCTTTTTTGTTATAACAAATTTTTGAATGTACGGAATATTCCGTATTTTCCTTATCTGCTTTTTTTTCAATTGCTTTTACTGAATTTTAGAACCCTTTCCGGCGCGCTGTGCGCATTATCGTTCATCGCAAGGATTCCTTGTAATATTTTCACGATACTCTTGAGACTTTCCGATCCGCGTGGAATTCCTACTACGAAGATCGTCGTATATGAGTAACGATCCCCACGGAAGATGGAAAACGAAATGCATTGACAATTACTCATAGTCCAGAAAGTAAAATCATTAAGACGCGAGATAAAAGAAGACGAAGGAGCTATTTTCTCTCTCTTTCGCTCTGACGGCGGACATCTGCCTTGTTAATGAAGGCAATTTAAGAAATAATTTTAAGTCGTCAATGTGAGCGTGTTAACGCGTTGCCATGGTCATTGAAGGGTAATTAGTCGATCGTTATCCTTTACAGGGCAATGAAGTACTTATATGAACATTATATTTCGGTTTCTTAAGGCAGTATGGATTGGGCTATAACTTTTAACACAATCGCTGTTTCCTTATTGTTCATATTCATATAGAATGTGTAAATGAATAAATACGTAATTTACATTTTGGAGAAACTTGTCTATATTTGTTAATTACTTCTTTTACAAGAAATTATTGAAAGAAATATTTTATATAATATTAATTAATGACAAACAATTTTTCAATAAAAATAAACCGTGTTTGTTGAATATGGTGCTGGTATTAAATGCTGCTTATTTTGCTTTATAATTAATCGTATTTGTTACAAAAATTATTAGAGATAAGTTTAAGATTTATATTTTATATACCTACAATAAGAGATAATAAAGTCAAACTTCAATAGAACAATAAAAACTTCAAGATAACATTTCAATTTTTTTACAAAACAATCTCAGTCTATTGCCTTTTCTTCGAGTAGATTCAATGCCAGAAGAATTACTTAATACTGCACTTAATAACTTGAAAATATAAGATAAAGTTTATCTTTAATATAAAAAAATGTAACCGTTTCGTGGAGATTATAATTACAGTACACTTATATTAAAGTGCAAAATATATTTTTTTATTATATTTCCTAAAAAAAACGATTAGTATTTTAGTTTTTTCAATAAAAATATCTAAAAGAATTTGACGAGAAAATAAAGAAAAATCGACAACTTCGTTGCACGCGTAACAGAGAAATCCTCGATCGCCGACGAGTCCCACGATAAATCGTGCGCTCGGCGTCTAGAAAAGAATTAGATAAGTGGAATTGTAAGCCACGCGCTTGGGCATCGGCGAGCAAGAATTTTCCTCGCACGCAAGCACCGGCGAAGCGTAAAGCCCCGGACAGGCGGGTACACATCCGCGCCTCGAAAGTGCCTTCTTTCACATTTGGGAATCGCTAATTCGGCGTTGGGACACACCGGCGTGCTCCGCATCCGAGATCGTTGAACTCGAAAAATGGTGCTGACGACGGACGGATATACCCTCTCCTCCCGGCCCCTCCCGCTCCTCCTTTTTTCCGCCTCGTATCTCTTCTTTTTTTTCGATTCGTCTTCTCGTTGTTTTCTTTTTCGCCACTTTCTCTTTGTTTCTTTTCCATCGAGTAAAAATAGCCTTGCAAATTTTCTGCATTTTTGGTCTTACTCCGAGTCTCGCTGCCCGTGCTCCTATCAGGAATTTCTAATTTCGCCTACCGCTGTAGACGCTAATTTGACGGATTTAAATGGCAAACGATCGCCCGAAGAGCTTCCGAATGAATCTGAAATTCTCACGTCATTCGAAGAGAAGAGTGACGTCACGATTAACCGCTTGTATATGTATGTTAATTAATTTACCAACAAGAAGATCCAGGTAACCCACATTAGAAATGCCATTAGAGGATCCGCGCATTAGTAGGCAGAGTTACGGGGCCGCTACCGGTGTCAGTACCCCACCCAAATCGAACCCACATCCCGAGCGTCCAATTCCTCTCGTTTTTCCACGTCGCGTGCTCTCCCGCGGCGGTCAATGTAATCGAATTGCCATGCGCGGCACGCAGTGCGCGCGGTTGCCTCATCATCTTGCCCGGGCGATCCTCCCTCCCTCCCCCCTTTCTTTCTCTTTGCTGATCTAGCGCTGCGTTATAACTTGGCACGGGAACGAACGCACCTCGGACGCCCAGGAATGCCTCGAGGTAGATCGCCGGAATCTTTCCCTTTTGCACGATCGAGTCTAAGAAATGCGCGCGAAGCTTTCGTAATGAATTTGGATCCGAGTTATTGCGCGTCTCCTGAATGTTTCATTATATCATCGGTGGGTTTCGAGTCAGTCGAATATGACTATTTTGTAGATGGTTAATGAACTTTGCTGAGGTTTTACTGAACATTTGATTAATAGTAACTTTTTATGAAAATTTTATTCATCAATTTTTACATAAATAGATTTTAAGCACATGCATTAATGCACCTGAGAAAATGAAATAGCTGATTCTTCGAATTAAATTTCATCAAATATTTATTTTACAATTTTTGTTCAGTATATCCAATAATTATGTAAAAAAATACGAGCAAATTTGTAGAAATCGATAAAAATTATACTTTACTGCGACTTCCACGAAATCATGACACCAGCAGATCGCGCAATTACGCATCTCGTAGGAAACCATCAATTATAAACTTTTTACCCGCATCCCCATAATGTCTCTCAAACTTGCATTTATACCCGGCTGGCATCGCAAAAACACCGAGGCAAATTGTTTTATTTATTTCCATTGTCTCCTCTCGTCTCCTGCTCATCAACAATACCGCGAAAGCATCCCAGGCCTGGATCTCCGGGCCAATTCAGTTCGTACGAGCTCGCGCCGGAGAATTTCACCTCGCATTCCGCGAAGGAGAAAAAAGAGCTTACGTGTGTGCAGGTGAAATACGACGTTTTCATCCTCAGGTGCGCAAGCGCGCGCGGATTTGATCTGGTGCAATGCGCATTAGCGACGTAATGCTTACGCATCGAAATGCAGGTGTAAACGATCGTTGCTCTCGATCTTCTTTTGATGAGCGAAGACTCGCCTCCTTTTTTTTCGCGCTGGCATTTGAGACTCGACCTCTGCAAGGTCGAATTTCTTTTAGCGCTGAGGATCTGGTGTCGTATTTTGAGGACGAAATTTTTTTCCTTGATGTCATTATACGAATCGGAAGATCGTCTCTAATATTAGTGATAATTTATTAACTAAAATTCATTTCGCAAATGAAATATTCACATGCATACGCTCAGTCGATATTTCTTTATCAAGACTTAATTTAAAATTTTGATTTCATTTCATTTTTTCATACGTTCTTCTTACAGTCCTTATGAATTCGTTTCATCTTGAATTTAAAATAAAAGTTAATTAGTATAAAATTTCATCGCAGAAATTCTCATCAGTATAAGTAGACCGTCAATTTTCAGGAAACCGCTGCTTCCTGACTTCGGTATCGTTGAAAGTGAAAAAAGCGAGAAGATTTTGAGGAAGGAAGCATCTTCGGTTACAGCCCATTCGAGCCGAGCTCCGGCCGGTCTCACCGCTTACGGGGGCACATTTCTCGGTGGCCGGCGCGCGCGGATGAGGCGCGCTGCCGCGCGAAATTCAATATAGCCGTAGTGAGAGTACACGCTTCGCGAATTGTATCGGGGGAGAGCCGAAGGCCGGCGCGCGAGCGCCTATAGCCTTCTGGCGACGTGTCACTTTCGTGCGCACGTATACCGGCCGCAGGCCTTGAGCGCCTCCGATAACCCCGGCGCGCGTTCTCTAGCTGAATCGCTCTTTGCTCGCGCGCGCGGGGAAATAATTGCTCGGCATTTAAGAAGCGCGCGCGTGGAGCGGCGAATATCGTTAAAAAATTTACGGATTACGACTTTGCGCTACGATTTTTCGCGCTGCAGTGTTGCCCCTGCGCGAAGTACCCTATTGAATGAGATTTGATGTTCAAAATTGACGACCGATGAAAAGATTCAAAGCTATGGAAATGCAGCTTTTTTTTGTAAAAAGGAGTACTAGTGTGTTTGGGAGTACTCCATGTACGAAAAATGATAATACGTTCTATCTAAAGTTTAATTGGTGAAAAATCACTGCAAATAGTGAAATTTCGCTAAAAATTAGTGGTTAGTGAAACGATTTCCAGTAATTTTACTTGTTTTTTACCTATTCAACTTTTAAGGGATGTAATCATTTAAGATCCAGTGCAGTTATCACAATGAAAAACTTATCTCGATATTTCTCATGGCGAATTTTTGTGGAATCCTACTAAGGAAGCAAAATTATAAAATAATGATCTCTACTTTATTTTAAGGACAAAGCATTAGAAAAAGAAAATTTTGAATTTTTTGAAAATTATTGTTAAAACTGCTAGATCTTACTTCCATCGTAGGTACGAATCTCTTTTAAGGGAAAAAGTTGAACTGACATTAGCATATCATCTCGAGCGAGATGGCGAGATTTCGAATGCGATCGTGACAAGGCGAAAAATTGAATTACCATCCCGCCGTAGAGGCGATAAAAAATCAGCTCGCACGCCGGATACCTCGTCGCTCGAGGCGAGAGTCAGAATACGCAGGAGCGTGAGCCCCGGCAGGTAAAACGAGAGCTCGTCCACCGCTCGTCCCCTCTCCCTCGCTCCGCGCAGTAATAACCCGAGTAAAATACATACTCGACGCCCTCGGCGTTTTTCCCGCGGGCGTCATATCTCGATAAATGCCGGGCGCAGCCTCTGAGACAATAGCCGAGGAAAACGTAACGAATCGCGCAAAGGAGTATGCCCCTCCGACACCCGACACCCGCTTAATTTCCATTTCTTTTCCTAGGCTTGCTAACAGGAACCGGTGTCCAGATAAAGTAAATAAACAGGCGGAAAATATTCCTATAGTCGCAGCTAAAGTACGAACAAGCCGGGTGAGGGAGAGAAGCATACATGTAGGCGATAGTCGTAAAAAGGCACGTGTGCGAGTCCGAGGGTCCACCTGATCGCGCTGCAGGGAGAGAGGAGAGGCGAGGGCGAGGCGGAGAAGGTGTCTCACATGGGTGCCTCCGTGCAACACGAGTCAGAGCCTCCTCTGCACACAGATGGGGGAGACATCCGGGCAGCTGACGTCGCCCCCCCCCCCTCCACCTCTCGCTCTCTCTCCTGTCCCTCGCTCTCTCGGTAGAGACTGACTGACTTGGACTTCGGTTTAACCGACTCCACATCCTCCCTCGATTAAAGAGAATTACCTCCGGATGGGCCGAGGGAAATACAAGTGCCTTCTTCGCGAGCTTCCTCCGCTCTGTGTGCTGCCCTCCTTACGCTCGTTTCTCGCTCCCTCTCTCATTCGCCTCTTTTTACTCTGTGTACGCTAGGTTGAGCCGGGGATTTGTTCGAGGTGATCCCTTACTCCGCTGCCCCCGTTAATTGTACCGCCTTTGCGCGATTCCGAGAGGAGTTCAGGTCGGGGCTTTTGACCATAGGGAGCAGGAGTCGAGTTGGCTTTTTGCGCGACTGTGCGGCGACTTGGAGAAGTTTTCTGCTGTTTCTTAGTTTTTTTTCTTTTTTTGCTGAATTATTCATAAGGAGGCGGCGAACTAGGCGCTGTTTGGTACTGAGAGCAGCGAGCTCTGGACTACGTGTGCTTCTACTGGGATTATAGTAATTACTGAGAAAGTTAGGATTCTCTTTTGTAACGTATTTTATTGCAAGTGTAGTGCCAACCAGAAGATGTTTAATTTCTTGTAATTCTTTTATTCATTACAACATTCAAAAGAAGATGTTTTATTTCTTGCAATCCTTTTATTCATTACAACATTCAGAATAACAAGGTTTTAAACACAGTGCTGTGCGAGCAGAGTCTGTTGGTTTTAAATTTACTTTTTCTACTGTGAAATTATCCGCTGCTTTTACTATCTCCCGTTCAATTTCAATAGGACAGTCTTTACTTCTCCATCTCCCATCATTAAATCAAATATTAATTGAAGATCTTCGATTCTAGTGTAGCAGGAACTTGTCGTTGAAAAAGTAATAAAAAGAAACAAGTTTTTTCTTTCAGTAAAACAAAGCAATCATAATAATTTCATAAACTACTACTTTTAATGACTCCATTTATAGCTTATCGCAAAGAAAATTCAATTAAACGAGCGCTAATACGCGGATCAATTAGCTTAACGTTTCTGAAAGCTACTCGCTGTTAGAACAAAAACGTCTAACTACACGATGGTACAAAATTACCGTTGATCATTCACCCACGCCGAGCCTAATTACGCCTCACAACAAGAGCAGCATCACTTCAACAATCCTCATTTTCAATCAATTTTACATGAATTTCGCTTACATAAAATCCACTGTCTATTAACTTCTTCGCATCCTGCTAGTTACAAAACGCGGAAAATTTTCTTTTGTCAAGATTTGTTTATTTCGTAAATTAAAACTTAAAACAAACTTAAAAATACTTAATCCGAACAAAGATTTAAACAAAGTTTCTAATCGTTATCATTTTGAATAAAAATCAAGTGGAATTTTTCATACTTTTCAGTAATTGGTCACTTTATGATACGATGGGTGTAAAGAAGTTAATATCAATCAATCGCGCTACCTTGTATCCGCAGGAATCGAGGAAATCCGGCCCGACACGTCGTAGAAACCGCGCAGGCGCAGCTCGAACCGCTCACGCGATTTCCAATTGTGGTCGCATCGCTTCTCTCCGGGCGGGAGGAAGCGAGGACGGGGCGGCCGGAGAATGTGGAGCAGTGCGGTAAAAATCCGGAGGGAGTAGCCCCCGAGAGTGGATGGCGTATAGGACCAAACCGCAGGAAGCGTCGACCTCGACATCCTCTTCCGACCGACTTCGCTTACGTGCGCGTACCTCCGGCTCGGGATTCCGTCGTGCGTGAGGTCTTTTAAAGTCGATTGTCGTGCATTGAGAGTATTCTTTCGGGCGTGCAGCTCGAGAAAAACTGGATTAATGGGGGTACGATATGGGTGGGAGCTTCGATGTTGAAATTTGTGGCTGCGTGCGTGCGTAATTGAGTATCTTAAGTTTCGATTCGACGATTTTTACAGATTCTCGTATGCAGGAGATAGAGAAATATTTTACAGTATGATTTTTTATTTTGGATGAATTATTGTGATCATTTTCTGAATAAAAAATGAAGGATATAAAATATAAAATATAATTACGTTTTATAAAACTTTAAGTGAAAGTATTTCTTGTTGGATAACATGCATACATACGAAATTATTTTTACAGGTATCAATTACGACAAAGTTTCGGAAATAAACACGCAACTTTCTCCAAGCTTGAAACATTTTCTGTTTAAACCTACAAGTACGTTATCAGAATTTATTTTTTACATTTAAACGAAATATTTAAAAAGTAAACAAATAAAACCAATGAAAATTATGAAGGGTAAAAATTTTTACCGGTCCACTTTCGGAGCTCCGGTAAAATTTGTCGCTAGCGAAGGAGATCCGACGCTCCGTTTAGCATCAGCGTGCTTATTATTTTTTCTTTTCTTCAACGGTCTCGGAGTTTATGGAATGTAACGCCGGCGGGAATGATGAAACGCAGACGATTTTAGAGGACCTCTGGGTACCATTATTATCGACCTAACTCGAGCGTGAAATTTATACTGTTATCCCCGCTGTCCTCCTTAATTTTATTTATAACTCCGGAATAATTCCACATTTCCAGATTCAACGGTTACTGTGACATTAAGAAAAAGAAAAGGAAAGAACCCTCTATAAAGTCGAAATGAAAACTTTTAAAAACACGAAAAAGTCAGTCAAACGTGCGTGATGAATTAACCATTAATTAATATTTTAATTGACTTTTCGCTAATTTATTCATCCTGAGAGAGAAGTACCATAAAATGCAGAAGCCACTTTAGGAACTATCAGCGATTGCCCGGAAGGCTCGATTCCGCGGGTCAAACTCGCGGCTGCGTCGTCGCGTGCGCGCCGGCAACAAAAGGCCCCGTCGCCGAAACGAAAGGAGGGGCGCACTGACGAAAGGGATTTTCATTTTTATTCATCGAGCCCCTCCACCGGCGGCCCGGCTCCTTTACCCCCGCGGAATCTCGGCCTCTCTCACGCGTTGCGACAGCGGCCGCACGCACATCTCGCGCATTGTGCGCGCCGCGTCCGCGCGGGCTTTTTGCCGGTTGCGCATACTGCGCGCGCGTGGGACCCGCCGTCCATTGTCGTCGCGCAGCATCTTCGTGCCTCTTTATTTCTTTCTCTCCTCCGCGGAGTAATTGTCCCGCGCAGATTGGCATCGCGCTCAAATGAAACCGCGCGACGCAAGTACCGCGAGGTACTATCGGGAGGCCAACGAGGCGCCCATTTTAAATGCAAAACGCGAGTTATTTTAATGGGGACCGAGTTTAATTGTCGGTGTATTGAAAAATAATAAAGTTCGAGAGAAGGCTACTTTAATATGGATGCGCGTGTGGGTTTCGTTTTTAATAGGAGAGAGGTAATTAGAGAGTAATGCTGGGTAAGCATTATCTTAATTCGTTAGCAATCGTGAGATGATTTCACCCTTAAATATGATAATCGATTCTCGAAATTTGCATCGAATTAAAATTTTAATGGGTTAGCCTTGAAAAAAAGAGTTGATCCTTGCTGAAAGTGGAAGAAAATAGAATTTTCTCCTTAGAATATTTTAATCATTTTAACGTAAATATATTTTTTAGTAAACTACTACTATCATTAATAATAACAAATAATTTTTCCTTTCGAATAAATGATAGTTTATTGCACGTACCTGAAAATGTTATTTTATCGTTTTACGTGGACATGTGCATGTTTTATAATTCTATCTTGTAGCATATATGCATGGTCATTATAGCTCATTTAATACATTAAATAAGTACATAAATAAATAAAAGAATCAGAATATTTCGTTGTTCTGTCAAGTGATTTTACGTGTACATTTTATCGAATACCACAAAATCACTTAATTTCTATAATTACCACGTGCGCCTATATCAATACGACGAGAAAAAAAGGAGGAACTAAATAAAAAGAAAAAAGAAAGGAAGGTACAAAGCCCGGATCCTCACGAAAACAGAGAGTCGCGAAAGCGTCATAAGCGGGCGCAGTAGCTTATATGCAGCAACAATAGCAGTTACGCCCTCGGAGCCGGCGTTACACGCGTTTCTCTCTCTCCCTCCCCCTTCTCTCTCTTAAAAAAAAAGCGTTGCCCGCCGCCGAGGTACAAACACGCACGGCGGGCACACGGGGAGGAGGTCGTGTGCGGGACGGATGAGAGGAAGCGTGAGCGCTCAGGTGTGACTCTCCTGCGGGCTCTCCTTCGCCGCGGCAGATATGCCCGCCGCTCCGTCCCTTCTCCCTCTCGTGCCTCTCCTTTTATTCCTCGCGTTATTACGCTCCCTCTCTCTCTCTTTCTCTCTCGGCCTATCTCTCTCGCTCCCCACCGGCGAGCGCGACCGTCCCCCCGGTTCGCGTCCGGAAGTGCTGTTTATCTCTGTCGGTCTGTCCCCTCGGCGGTGCACGTGCGAGCGAGAGGGACCGAGCGAGAGATAAAGAGCGGGAGATAGCCGTTGGGAGAGTGACGCGAAAGGGCGAAAATGAGAGAGGAGGAGGAGGCCGGAGGTGAGCCACTCGTGATGGGGGAGGCGCGCGCGCGAGTATATGCGTGCGGCGGCGCTCTCCGGGTTTTATTTTCGTTTTACGCCGCGCGGCTCTTATGCGCGAGGCGGGGGCGACCGTAAAAGCTTTTGTTATACGGCGACGCGATGATCTCGTTTCTGGAAAGGTGGCGACGCGGCTTTCCGTGGGATCGATCATACCGCCGCTTCGAAGTAAATCGACGCGGGCGAGGCGGATTGGGGAGTCCGTTGAATCGTGAATGATTTATTGTCATTGAGCGATAATTGCGGGCTCTACGGGTTCGTCGTAATGTGAGATTTGAGTGAATTTTTTATGGATTCTATGGTATGAATTTTTTACTGCCTGTGTGTGTGCACGCAGATTATCTCGGTTTGCGAAGAAAAAAATATTTACTGACGTCGAAGCAATTATTTTCGTATTGGTGACGAGAAACGTTGATCAAAAAGGGACATTTCAAATTAATTATGCAATATGCATCGATCAACTTCCTTTTTGTGAGAACAAAACTTACAAATACTTTTTACCGCAAACCAAATTTTAACCGAAATACAATGTTCCAAAAGTTCCCGAGTGCTTGAAAAAAAAAGAAACACTTTTTTCAAAACCACGTAAAATTAATTCTATGCATTCGCACCAAATTTACTACTATTCAGAAGCTAGCAATTTTCTCATAGCCACACCTCGCTTTCTTCCCGCAAGCGTCACGATCCGAAACCTCAACGAGAGGGTCCCCTTGAAAGAGTCGCCGAAACGGTCGCGAATCAAAAGTACAATGTACGGCGGCGGGCCTGAAATTAGCCAAATACGCGAAACCGCTAGCCGCCGGCACCGCTGAATAATTAACCCGAGGCGAGTTAGTCAGTTTCCCCGCGCACGCGCAGAAAAGCGTAATAGGGTGGCCGGAGGCCCGCTGCTCGTGCAACGTACGTGTACGCACACGAGTCCGCGTATCCGCGGGGCATCACCTGCGGCGGGAGCGAGTGCGCGCACCACCTGCTGCGGCGACGCGTGCACCCGCCGCACGAAAAAGGCGGGAAATTTCTCGGCGGCTTCCCTGCGCGCTCGCACGACCCGTACGCTTTTCACACCAGGCTCCCAGCGGCAGGATTAGGGGGTTTATCATTTCCCGGGATATTCGAGGAGATTGAGATGTAGCCTCGGGCTTTTCCGGTGGTTTCGTATGCGACCCTCTTTGGCTTCTTTTGGTTTCTTGGATTTCTTGACGTTCCCTTTATTGAATTAATTGAGGAGAATGATGAGTAAAAAAATCATTTTTCTTCGCTGGTATATTATTTTAGGTGTACAGGTTAACTTCAATGGAATGTAATCTTCGAATATTTTAAAGCGCTGCAGAAAATTTCCAAGGGAATTTTAATGTCTTCAATTCAGAGCCAGTCGAGTATAAGTAACTATTCAACTTACCTCTCTGGTTGTATTGTTGATTACTTCTGTCTGGAGAATTATCATGTGCTCCAAAAATAAACTCAGGGCCTTACCTCATTACAATTTTTTTGAAATTGAATAATAAGACACATAAATATCGTACCATCGATAATAAAATAATTTATACTTGAAGTGTAAAAACAATATGTTTTATTTTAAGAAAAGTTTTAAGTATGCACCTGATGTCAAATACTTTAAAAAGTAATTTTAATCTAAAAAGATGTCATCTTAATTTTAAACGAATTACTTTTCAAACTGAATGTACAATCGATATTATTCATGTACGTTTGAATTGAAAAGCTCATAGGTGCATGAACTCGACTTCTAGTAATTTCGATGAACAGCTTGTTTCATTACATCAATGAATAGCTAAGAAAATTAAATTTGGCAAAAAACTGTCTGAAAACAGTGCAACTAACAAAAAGTTCTCGGCTGCGCCCACGGTCAGCCGAGCGCCGTCCGTGAGTGTTTTCGCGCAGAAAAAGCGAGCCGCTGCGAAAGATAAATATGGAATCGCCGGGCGGTCGCATTATTCGCTTGTCTGTTGAGACGTAATAAGCCAGAAAAAAAAGCCAGCGGCTCGTTAATTATTCGGTTTTCCTCGAAAGAGTCGCGCCGGGCTGATAAGAATTTAGAGCAGTCGCCGTCAGCGTAGCGGTCAGCCGCGCTGAATATTCATTCGCGGCACGGGAAAATTGGCCGCTGATAAAGAAAACGAGAGAGAGAGAGAGAGAGAGAGAGAGAGAGAGAGAGAGAGAGAGAGAGAGAGAGAGAGAGAGAGAGAGAGA
>JAXIUT010016013.1:0-20794 GCA_035586675.1 Eurytoma californica
CCGATTTGTGTTGGTTTTTTTTTTTTTTTTTTTTTTTTTTTTTTGGATGATTTTTTTAAAGCATTATGGAGATGGATTTTTCAAAAGACAAGAATAAATAACTAAAAATTTTTAAATTCAAAATAACAAAATTCACTTAAACAGTAAGCCTAAAATTTTGCGGGTAATAGATTTCGCTCGAACTTAGGAAAATCACTCTTTGAATTGTCTTGAAACTTTGACTATTGGAATTTTGTATAAAAAACAAGAGATTATTTAAAAACTCTCAGGAATTATACACTTACAAGAACGATAATCATCTCGGAAACCTAAAAATCGAGAAAAGATTATCAGATTAAAAAATAATTATTAGTTGTAAAATTTACGGTATAAATGAAGGCTTATTATAAATGACTCGAAATTTTACATCCAAATTGAATCTTTCTATTCAAAAAGTTTAATGCCCTGATCGGAGCTTTTATACACTCGCTTTAGATTTATCAGTGTAACTGTATTACAAAAAAGAATGATATTTCACGAAAAATAAAAAGATAAGATTAATTAATTCTTCGGTGAAAGCTTAATCTCTAGTGGCTACATCTGCATTATCACCTTATTTTAGATAGAAGCTAATAATACACAATATTTTGACATTTTGCCGAATATTTTATTGATATAAAAAATTATCTGTTAAAAAAAAAAAAATTGTATTATAATTGTGCTAATGTGTTTTCATCAGTAAAAACAAATTAATCAAATTATTTTTCAAACTTTTTTGATTAAATCTTTTGACGTTATTAATTTTATTTTGCACACAATGCAATATAATAAACACATCTTATCTTTGATTAATTTTATGCTATACATTTTATTTACTTCAAAAATAATCACTTTACAGTCATCGAAGAAGCTAATTGGTTGACAGTATCGGAGGATATTAAGCATTTAATCGGAGAAGGTTTCGATGCCGTGATATGTCTTGGAAACAGCTTTGCTCACTTGCTGGATTCTTATGGAGATCAACGAGAACAAAAGTAAGTGCAATGTTTTTTCTTATAAATTTTACAATATTTTCTGTCATATATTTAGCAATTTCGATAGTTTAACATTAAATTTATTTAATTCATTGCAGGCAAGCTCTTATGAATTTTGAAAAATGCGTAAAGCCTGGTGGTCTTTTTTTAATCGATCACAGAAATTACGACGATGTCATCAAGACCGGAAGTACACCCACGCAATGTGTTTATTATAATGTAAGTTTTTTTATTATACTTATCGACGAGACATTACTGCGCTCTTTGGAAAAAAGGAAAAAATCAAAGAAATCGTACTATTAATAAAAAAAAAACGCCATCCGTAATGAAGAAAAGCACACTGAAGATGATAATTACATTTAATTTTTTTATAATAAACATCGCAAAAATACAGCGCAATCTAAATTTTAACGCAAAAATTAAAATTAAAATTCACATCGTGAGTTCTCAGAAAATATTTTCAACGCAAAAAATCCAATTAAAATCGAGTCAATATAAAAGTCCCTGCTTAAAAAAACGAGCTCAGAACTGAGCTCAGAATTGAGCTCAGAAATCAGCTCAGAACTGAGCTCCGGTTTTGGCCGGATTTCTGAGCTTAGTTCTAAGCTCAGATCTGAGCTCGTTTTTTTAAGCAGGGGTGCAATGATTTAATTAATTAATCACTTCGACAGAGTAAGCACCTGCAGAAGATCGTAACGTCGGTGCTGTACACGGACGGCAGCGCGTCGCTGGTGACGCTGGACTACCGGATAAGCCTGACGAACGGCGGCTCGGATGCGCCCGACGAGCAGGCGGTGAGCGAGTTCCGGCTGTCGTACTACCCCCACAAGCTGGAGGAGTTCACCCGCGCGCTCGACGAGGTCTTCCAAGGCGCCACCGGACACACCATTTACGGGGACTTTAAGCCACTCGAGGAGGCCGCCCGGCCCGGGTTCTACATCCACGTGCTCGAGAAGGCGGGTTGACTGCGTGCGAACACTGCTGGGTCCCGCGGCGAGCGCAGATTACGCGCGCGGAGTGTTTATACGGAAAAAATAAACAGTGAATTCAGCTGTAAAATGTCAAGTTCGTTTTAATTTCACACGCATCTGTAGAAACGGCTGTAAAGTAATGTGGAGCTCTTTAAATAAGAATTAAATAGAATTTACTTTTTAGAAATGTAGAATTGGCATTATAGGAATGTAAGATCGGCATTGTGGCTGTTTTACTGTAAAAATGTTAATTTTACTGATTTTGCTATACTGTTTATGCAAAACAGATAGATCTGCTGTTTATTTTAGTCCGCGTAATGTATATCCGGAGATTTTAATGCATTTTTCACACTCGGAGAATTTTTGTGGAGATTTTAAAATTTTGAAAAGAATTGAGCGAAAAAAATACTTTACAGATACAGAATTAAACATTTTTTTTTCTGCAAGGAATTCGGGCAGGTGAAAAATTTGCGAAAATGTTTGTTCTTTTTTTTTACAGCTGATATAGGTAATTGTTATATGCGTGGTTATTGGCTTACAAATTTAGTTATTATTCATCTTTACTTGTACATAAAAGCATTTTTAGATGCAACTACTATTATTTGTTACAATATTTTTGTATTAAATTAATAAAAATAAATAAGTTTAACAAATAAATTGCGCATGCATTACAAACTTACTATACTATTTTAAAGTTTTATTATAATATTATAGTTTTATTATAATATAATATAAAATGATTATTATAATATAACTATTATAAAAAATTTTATACAATTGAGCAGTGTTAACATTAAATATTAAACTAACTTATGAATATTATATATTCATAAATAGTATATTAATTATTTTTGTAAAAAATTTATTTTTTGTGAAAGTATTATGCATTGCAATAATTTATTTAAAAAAATACATACGTTATATTTTGAAATTCTACTATAATAGTTTATATAAACATTCACCGTTGATACAGCGAAGTATAAACTGTTGCAATTGCACAGGCTGGATTTTTACCTCACTTGATATATATATATATCTATATATGGTACAGGTTACAGGTATGGTTCGGTGTTCGGCAGTGACAGTGTTGACTTGTTTACATATATATATATTTGAATTACACTTAGAATTATAACATTTAGTTTGTTGACAGTGGGATCATGATTGTCTTTTTGTTACATCGGCACTTTAAGTTGAATTATTTCGCAACAATGTTATTAGTACTAAAAGATTAATAATTATTCCATTAAAATTTATGGCCGAAATGATGTTTGAGAAATGTGATAAAATGGATATAGGTTAGTTCTTTACAGCATGTAGTTTATGCTTAAAATTTGTTTTATCCTTTTTATTTTTAGTTGCAGCTCCGTACATATTAACAATTCAAATATAATTTCTTTTATTATAATTCAAAATTGTATATAAAACATTTGTTATTTTTTTATTTTATAATGCTGTAAATAGGTTACCTTATGTGTTTATATTTATGTCTTTTGAATGATTTTTATATTACAATTTAAAAACTTTTATAGGGAATGGATTCTGCAGTGAAAATTTCAATCATAAAGATACAAATGTAATTTCCGAACTATCTGATGATTCTGGTTAGTAAATTAAGAAATAACTTAATTAAGTCTGTTATATTAAAATAAGTAAAAGTTTTAAACGTTCCAGATATTGAAATATTAACACCTATTGAAGTTGAAGAAAATACCACAATTTGTGAAAATAATTTGCAGAATAATCAAGAAATAGACCAAAAATGTTGCTTAGAAAGTTTAGAAACAAACGACGATTCAAGTACAGATATAGAAATAATAAATTTATCATCAGGTGAATGTTGGTCACTTATTTTATTTTTCATATATTTGTAATTTAAAGGAAACACATTTTCACATCATGTAATTATTATAATAATATTGTGATAAATAGTAGTTTTCGATACTAGTGCGTCAGATGTGATTTTTGGACGAGTGTGAGTTTAGTGCCCGAGCGAAGCGAGGGTGATCAGTCACACGATTCTGAAAATCACTTCTGACACGAGTATCGAACACTACTTTATGCAACAATGGCGTAAAGTGCTGATTTAGCACAGTCAAAATTGCGCACTAGTGCGTAAAGCAGTGCTTTACGCACAGAGTTGCATAAAATATATTGAAATTTTTAGATGATGAAGAACCAATTATTTACAAGGACCATATATCAGAAAATGAAAATGAGACAATTGATTATACATCTGAGGACTCAGAATCATCTTATGAACAAATGGAAATTGAAATCGAGACTGGTAAATATTAAAATTTGTAAATATTGCTGTATGATGAAGATATTACATTAATCTAAATAATTTTAGATAATGAAAAAATTAATATCAAACAAAATAGTCATTCAAATTTAGATGAGCTTTTCTTAGGATCAGATGAAGAGTGTATTATGTTTGACTTTTCTAATTACTCAGGTTAGTACATTCTGTTGTTTTAAATTCAAGTGCATAATGCACTATTGCGATATTTAAACAACTTTTTTCAATTTTTATTTTAGCGGATGACGTTTTGAGAGCTGTTGAAAGTAATAAACTTTTAATTGATGAAAGTGAGACTCAGAATGTAAATACGAAAATAACTGAAAATTCGTTAGAATCTAAAATAGAAATAGAAGAATCGAAATTTTCTACATTTGACATAGAAAAAGATATAGATATAGGTAAGGCATGATCAAACAAGTAATTAATAACACTTTAGGTATAATAATGAATTTTCTATTTTAGGTGTTAAAAAAAGTAATAAAAAAAACAAACCAGATGTTATAGAAATAAGTAGTGACTGTAATGTACAGTCTATTTGTCATACAAATGAAAGTACTAATTGTAAAATAAATAATGAAGGTAAACATCATTTTTTTAAGTAATTTTTATATTAAGAGACTGTATATTTTATGCAATATCTTACGTTTATAGCAATTTCTGAGACACAGCTGATACTAAAATGCAGAAGGTGTGATACTCCGGGCTCTACGGAAATCAACATGAATCTCAGCAATGCAGCTAAAAGAAAATGTCCCAATTGTTCCATGAATATGAGTTTTCAATGCAAAACATGCACTTGTCTATTCCATTCAATACTTTCGTTCTATAACCACCTTAAAAATTATCATATAAGGAATAGTGAGAAGATATTGCAGAGTATTGATAATCTGGATATAAAATACCATACTAGAAAAAGAATAAGGAATAGACAAGAAATACAAAAAGACGAAAAGAAAGTTAAAAAAATAAAAAGAGTAAAAAGAGTTAAAAGAGTAAAAAGAGTAAAACCAGTAAAAAAAGTGCAAAAAGTTCAAACAGTAAAAAAAGTAGAAAGGGTACAAAAAGTACAAAAGGTTGAAAAGAAAAAAACGATGTATAAATGTGTTAATTGTTCACAGACATTTCAGTCAGTTCAGTTTTTGCGAATTCATAAAACTAATTGCAACAACATACCCTATCTGTATTGCAGATTTTGCCCGTTAAATATACAATCAATAAATGAATTAAGGGAACACATGTCTCGAGCACACTTCTCAAAAATAAATCTATCGGATTTAAATCAAATACTACATGGCATTGAACAAGAAGGATATAAAATATTGGGTATGTTAAAACTATAATATAGAGTTCAAAGATCCATCTTAAAATCAAACGTCACTTTAATTTGTCATTATTTTTTAGACATGAAGTCTATACTGCTGGTCACCTGCATAGGCTGTAACTACATCCAACAGCTGAGCCAGCGCGAGAGGCAGTGCTACCGCTGCAGGTCGAGTCTGATGTACAAGTGCGGCGAGCGCAAGTGCGAGCTGCGGTTTCCCTCGCTGGGCGAGCTGACCTGTCACGTGCGGCAGCACCACCTGCACTCGTGGCACCGGTGCAACATCTGCGGCGCCGCGTCGACCGAGTGCGCGGATGCGGCGCGCCACCGCCTCCTCAGTCACCCGGAGAGCCACGTCACCTACCGCCACTGCCAGGACTGCCACTACGAGGCGAGCAGCCCCGGCGACATGTCCAGCCACGTGCACAGCGCCCACCGGGTGACCCAGAAGCCGGTCGCCGCGCCCTACAAGGGCCCGTACATCTGCAAGGCCTGCGGCAACGTCTTCAAGCTGGAGCACCGGCTGCTGAAGCACCAGCGTAGCTTCTGCCGGAAAACCTGCAGGACGTACGCCTGTGCTCACTGTAGATACACGAGTCTGGACAAGAAGAGGCTGCTGCAGCACCTGCGGTGCTGCCATGTCTACGTGTTCACCGGTAGGAAGCTCAGGTGCCGCAGGTGCTGCGTCGAGGTCGGGAGTATTTATAAGCTCAACAATCACATGGGCAAGTGTAACGTGCAGATGTGGCAGTGAAATTGATGGGTCTGAAGCGAAGGATGTTAAAAGATTTTTTATGCTTTAGTTGCATTTGTACGTTACGGAATGCAGCAAATTTTATTATTAATTTTCGTTTGTTTTCACCGTGATTTTTAACTGTGTTGATCTTCAGAGACGATTTTGTTTGCTATTTGCTGCTAGTTTATGAACGTCAGGTGATAACAGCAACATGAGCTGTGATACAACTTTGCGAAGAAACTTGCCAAAACTGTATTTTTACGGCGTGTCAATAAGTAATTGCGGTGCAATTTTCTAGAAAGTTTTTACTGGAAAGCTTCGAGTGACAAAAGAAAGAGTTCATGGTTATTTCATAGAAATATGTCAACTTTAAATCAACAAAAAAACTCGGATGTTTTTTCGAAATTGCATTTATAATTACATACTGTAAATTATAAATATTTTTCATATACTGATTTATTCAATTAATTTATAAATTATATTTCATTTTACTTGATTAATGAAGGTAATTGTTGATCAAAACAGCTTCTTAAATGCTTTTTTTTGTTAAACTTTTAGAAATTATTTAATTTTGTTACATTTATAATTTCGTTTTCGAAATATTTATTCTCAAATATTGCACTTTTTATATGTAAAGCAACAGACTATGATGCCATCGAAGCGATGTTTTTAAAGATTATAAAAAAATTCATCTTCAAGTTTTTATAAAAAATTAACGTCATATTTACGAAGTATTCAGCGTAATATTGTATGGTTTTGCTCGACGCGCAATTGCGTACTACGAGAGTGAGAGAAGGGGTTATGTACGTATGCACAAATGATTCACGCAAATTATACCGGGATTCCCCGCCTGAATTGACAACTACCTAAAAAATCCCTACGTTAATTATAAGCATTTTTATTTATTATATTGTTTACTAGAAAAGTAAGTCACGAATTACTGCAACTGTTTTCATTTATTATTTGATTTCAATGAGTGCAAACGGCCCCCCTGATATCAATTTACGAAAAATAAAATTAGTAGTTTAAAATTTTTCATTCACTCAAAAAAAAAAAATCTCATTTTAATACATGTCCTTTCTCACTTTATCACATTAGGGATGATGTATATCCGTATAAAATCACCTTAATAATTTTTTCGGCTTTCTGCCTATCTATACCAGACTGCAAACCGCATTATATCATTAGGTCGATAAGGTTTAGTACCTTCTTTATTTTCTTTAAATTCTATTTAAATTGTTAAACTTCATTTATAGTACGTCGCTGATGCGTATTCCAGCAGCAGCCATTTTTTCCGATTTTAATCTTCTAATTCACTTCTTCCATCTTCTATCCATTCCAATTATATAAGAAACTTTATTTTTATGTTATACAAAATGCATGATTCTTTTTAAACTATCCAGAAAAGTTGGAAAATTATGCTGAAAACTTACCGAACGTACCGACCGCAACAACTTATTTATATATAAAAAGTTGGATGATACCTACATATAATATTTTACAACTAGGGATCAAATCTGCATTTTGCAGGGCATGAATTTTAGGCAGAATTAGTTAAATTAGATATAACAAATTGCCAATAGTTTATTATAGGTATGTGGAATTTTGCGATGAAAATATTGTATAACTATTTCTACCGACGTAATATTATATTTTTTTTACGTATTTATAATTTATAAAAATATTTATAGAATCTTAAATAAGCTTATTGTTTTATTAATTTTTTTTTTAGGAAGACAGGTCTCGAATGATCACGAAACGAACCAAATGATATTAATTTATTTATTGATTAGCTTACGTTTCGACGCTGGAAAAAGCGTCTTCATTAGAGCTGTAAACATATAACGAAAAAACAATTTCAGTTAACCAATAATAAACAGACGCTCAAAGACGTGAGAACCACTTATAATGATTTTTTACGATTACTGATCACCTTTGGAAAAATAAATTAATGTATTTGTTACGTCGTAAAGAACATTACGAAGTTCTTAGTCAATTAGTCGGCTAACAATGCCTCGTCAATAGTTTTTACATTTAACTAGAACAAGCATTAAACGAAAAATAAATAAGTCAATTTCCAGCGTCGAAACTTAAGCTAATCAATAAATAAATTAATATCATTTGGTTCGTTTCGTGACCATTCGAGACCTGTCTTCCTAAAATTTATCCAACGAACGTCCGAGTCTTATTCTACAATTAAAATTATTAATTTTTTATTAATAATAATGTATGCCCGTGTAAAGTGTTTTTATCGCCCACTTGTACTAACAACCCTAACAGCAAAAGGTTGTTGTTAAAGTTGTAACGACGTTTTTTTAACATTAAAAAAACGTTGAAAATGTCCGCGGTCAAATTCAACGTTTTTTTAATGTTCAAAAATCGTCATTACAACTTTAACAACAACCTTATGCTGTTAGGGAAGCAGATGTAGTTTATTTAATAAATCATTTTATAAAAAAATTTGGAATAAATATATGAAACCGAAATTTTACTTATGCCTATGTTATTGTTTCTTGTAACTATAGGTACATCCCCCAAAGCATTTTTATTCGCCGTAATGAGCACGCATCGATTTTCGGGGCTGTCCGCAAATGCATGTACACGTGCGTATATTTTGGAACGGCCGCCTAGTGCGCACGCACGCATGTTAAGGTATACGCCCCCTGGAGTTAATCAAAAATCAAAAAATCAATAAGTTCAGTGGGGCTACTCAAACAGGCCTGTTTAGCTTAGACACGGCTTCATTTTTCGGTGCGCTTCCAAGCTGCACAGAACTGCACACTCGCTTTTCCTATATCTCGATAAAAAATTGTATATTATTTTCATTTCGTCTGATAAATTGCACTTTTGGCGACGAGGAAAATTTTGGTGGTCAATTAAGTGCCGCGTTTAGAAACTTGTTAAAATTTCAAGTGCTATACTTTTATAGAAAGTCAAAATCGCAAAAGCACTGATTAGGAAGAAAGCCATCAAGATGGTTGAAATTGGAGGATTAGCTTCGAAAATTGGAGAAGTATCGGTCGACGCGAAAATTGAAGAGGCATCGGCCGACACGAAAGCCGAAAAAGCATCGGTCGACTCGAAATTTTTCCGGTACAGGACCATGAGAAATCCAAAGGCGACAGAGCAGCCGAGCGTGAAGAATTTCGTGTCGTCGATCGGCTGGATGCCGGAGTACAAACTCAGCGACGACTGGAGCGACTACAACGACAGGCTAAATCAGTACTTCTTAGCCAACGAAATTTCGGAGGATGAGAGAAAGGTAGCCCTGTTGGTCACGCTGATCAGCAAAGAAGCTTACGCGGTGCTCAAGGACATTTGCGATCCTTTATTGCCCGGGCAGAAAAGCTACGAGGAGCTGTGCACTGTAATGAGCAGGTACTTCTCCAAGAAGGTATGCAGTTTCAAAGAAAGGGTCAAATTTTTCGAGATGAAGCAGAACGAGGACGAAACGGTGAACGCGTGGTTCAGGAGGATCAAGAAGAAGGCCAGAATCTGCGATTTTAAGGACCGCACGGAGGACGCGGTCAAGGACAAATTCGTGACCGGCATGTACAAGGGACCCATCCTCGACAGGCTCTGGGAGGAGAGCGACGAGAGGAGTCTGGAGGAGATGTTCGACATCGCGGTCAAGAAGGAGGCTGCCATGAAGAAAATACCCAAGCTTCTTAAAAATCTTCAGGAATTTAATTGGTACTTCGCGATATTAGGTTGCGTGTATCTCGTGTGCAAATACAAAGTGCTCGGAGTAATTTTTTCGTACATTATTTTTTATTTTTTGTATCTGATCATGGACTTATAAGGAATGAATATTTTAATTACTCATTGATTGTCATTTTGCCCGGAAATACGCACTCGATTTGTTTTTTGTAGATTTTTTCCATTAGTAGTGAATTTAACAAACAAATGTTATTTGTGTATAATACCTACTTGTTTGTATTGTATAAGGTATAGTGCAAAATGTGTTTGATAATAAAAACTCAAATATTGTTAAGTAATTATTAGCTGTAGATCTGCTAGGAATTCCGTGTGCGATTTTTTTTTTAAAGATTTTTCCATATAAGGAGTGATTGAGTATTTCATTATAGCCTCTTCAATATTTTAATAATTGCCATCTGGAATAAAAAAATTTTGCATATAAGTTCCTTATTGTATTTTGTCGATTCTATTAAGTATTATCAAGGAGTACATTTAATTTACGGATATTTTAGGAAGATCCACTTTGATATACTTTACTAGTCCTTACTTCAGACTGAAATATGCGATACAAACATCCACTGCGCTCTTATGTGATTGAGTATTAATTAGTTCAGTTCCTATGCGTATTTTGTATGTTTTTGGACCATTTGATGTTTAAATGAATAAATAAATATATAAATAAATAGAAACACAATGTAAAAGATAATTATTTTCATACCTACAAATTCAAATTCCTGATTAGTTCTTAATTAATTATATAGAGAACCGAACATACAAGAACCAATTAAGGTATAATTTGAATATGGGCGCTACTTATTTTCGGCCTCAGCGTCAAGCGAGTGTGCGAAATTTGAAATTCGCTTTTCGCGAACGCAGTTTCCTCGTGTGCGCAAGCGCGTACTTTGACACTGTATTATTATCCATAAAAAAAGATGAGCAGCGTTGACAGTTGCGCATCTTTTATGCTGACAAGAAAAAATGAACACTTACACTAACTACTGTGTTGACGCTGCCACGTTACGCAAAATAGGAATTTCAAATTTTTTCACTGCCAGGAAAAGAAAAAGATGAAGAATTTCAAATTTTGCGCACTCGTTTGACGCCGATGCCGAAAATATATATGCAAGACTTCCTGTACAGTTCCGGTTATGCATTGCAAATGCGGCTTTTAGTCGATGTTTTTGATTTTCGTCGGTTCCTATTTCAGAAACTTTCATAGACAAGTTACAACTTGTATGTACCGTATGCCTTTATTTGTTTATTATACCAACGAGTTAGAATTACCTAAGGATGAGGATCGATGCCTGCAGCTTTCAGGATAAAAAATAGTTAAAATTAAGGAATTAATTCTATGTTTTGAGTAAGGTATCTTTATTATATATTCTTTTAGATTGAATTTACAGTTTGATGAAAAGATGAAGTTTATTCTTCTTTCGGTATAAAAATAGTGTGCATTTTGTTGCAGATCACAGAATAAGATTTTGCATTAGCACAATGGACGAAAAAGATAAAAAAGTTATAATGAACGCAGTGCTCAATGGTAATTTAGAGAATGTGCAGGATACTCTGAAGAAGCACACACTTGTTATGGATCGGAGCTTTTTTGATTACCAGTTGTTAAAAGCAGCTTTATGTAGGAAGCATCATGCTATTACAAACTTTCTTTTGGATAAGGGTTGCCGAATAAAAAATCCAAGAGAAATAAATTTAAAAGAAAGTCTACTTCATCTAGCTGTGAAATTAAATAATGAAATTATAATCAAGAAAATACTACTCAAAGGAGCCTCGATTTATGACACAGATCATGAAGGGTATATGCCAATTTGTGTGGCACTTCGAATAGGACATTTTTGTGCTGTTGATGAAATATTAAATTACTGTTGCAGTTTAAACTATCTTAATCTTAAGAATGATTGTGATGTAATTCATTTTCACGTTGCACTTATTGCACGGAAAATAACTGCTGTAAGAATATTCCTATCATTTGGATTTGATATCAATGGTCTTTTAAATGGTAAAGTTTTATGCTGCTATGTAAGTAAGCTGAAGATGATCTATAGATTCTCAAAGAATTGTTGTAGTTTATTTAATCTTGCAAAATACTTAGCTACTACTAATGGTAGAATCAATATATTGCAACTTGAGATTTTGTTCAATTCCTATAAAAGTGTGCACTTTCTTTTAATTAATGGTTCTGACATAAATATAGAAGACTCAAATAATAATTCTGTTACTTCCTTATTTAATTGGAAAAATGTGTCTGATAGTAGTTTGATGTCCCACAATTTTTTTCTTTTATTTTGGATTATTTTCATACATGTACAAAAACTATTAGCTCTTAAACTTTATGTAAGTGAAAAAGTGCAAAATCAATGCTGTAATCAATTATATTCACTAAACAAGGCTACATTATTACGTTTATCATCTCTAAATAAACAGGTATTAACTTTGATTTTATTCTATGATAATTTGTATACTAATTGTATAAAAGAGTTGGATCGAATGAAGCTAACAAAGATAGATAATTATACGTCTTTGTACAGCATTTTATTAAAAGACCCTCAAGAATTATCCAAGTATGCAAGAAACACAAGTTTAAATAAAATTATAGATTTTCAGAATCTTCATAAAAATTTTCCATTATACAGTAACTTACTCAAGTTGCAATTTAGAAAAGGTTTCGATAGAAATAACATGTTAAAATTTTCTAAAGCATCGCTAACTCATCTAATTGGTTTAAATTTACCAGACCTATGCTACGATTTAATATTAAAACACTTGACAAATAAAGAAATTATGGATTTAAAAGAAGCTGCTCTTTTGAAAAATATATTAAAGAGAAAATTATGCGTCAATAATTCAAGTCCATTAGAATCTAAAGAAAAGTTACAAAAACAAGTAGAATCTTAAAGAAATGAGATTCTATTCTATCAGATCATCAAATGCTATATGGAAGGCATATTCAATTTCATATTATACTAAAACTCAGTAGATTTTGTATGAACAAAAATATATATTTAAAATTATTAATACAATTTAATAATAGCTTATTTCTACATTCCTGCTAACCAAAATTATCCAATTATTTGCTTTGTTCAAAAGCAGATTAGAGCACAAATAAATGCATACTTATATATTTAACCATGCTCATGATGTAAATCTTCTTTCAGTGTTTACGAAATATGACACTTGTATTAAAACGAATAACAACTTGATGAAAATGACAAAAAATAATAGTATATTACTTACCTAGGGAGGTAAAGTAATTATCCCAGATCGCAAGTAAATTGACAAACGCGATGAAATGCTATTTTTTTACCTAGCAAGGGAGAGAAAAGTTGGTACATACATTTAAAACAAATATAAATATATCTCTATAATTGATTTTAGTCATATAAAATATTGTTTTTCAGGAATTTTATATATTTTACTCGCTATAAAATTAAATTAAATTATACAGTTTTAGGAAAGTAAATTGACACATGAGATTGTTTTAAAAGTTTATGGTTTATTGTCGATCAATCGCTACAAAGTCACGCCTCGCAAGCAAACAGCCTCGCCCTTCAGTCGATTCTCGTCGTGCAAACAATCTAGTCAATACGAATTCGCGTATAATTTACGAGAAGCTTGAAATGAATAAGGAAGTGAGGCGAAGCGACTTGGAGGCGGTAAAGAAGTGGATTGACGGATGTATCCACCTGCCGCTGGACGAGGTTGACCTAGCGCTATTCCTCCGTCGAAATCAGCACGACTTGGAGAAAACAAAGATAAACCTCGAACACTAATTCCGGATGGGACCGCTAATGCAGGAATTCTTTGCCGATCGTGATCCCGCAACTTCCCACGGCTTGAAGCAAGTGTACGAAAATGTAAGCGTCGTTACTACTGAAGCGCATGCCGGAGGGCTACGCGGTGGTTCTATTCCAACTGCTCAACTATGATTCGAACCGCTACGATTTTGCTCAGACCATAAAATACCTAAACATGGTGCTGGACGTACATGTTTATGAGGAGAGCACGAGCCCAGGCTATAGACATGTCTGTGACATAAAGGGCTCAATGCTTAAGTACCTTGATCGCCTGCTCGTGCAAGGCCTAGCCAAATTCTTCAAGCATCTGAATTCCGGCGCGCACTTAAGATGGTAAGGGCATACACTGTGTGAATTCGAGCACCAACGGCGAATTCATTAACAATTACGACAAATCGAAGATCGTCGACATGAAGTTCGACGAAAACATACACCTGCACGAAAAAGTGAAAGATATGGAAAAGGCTGTCCCGTTAGAGATGCTGCCGAACGAAATGGGTAGTTCCGTGGAAAATTACAAGAGCTTCATCAGACTCAAGTAAAAAAACTCAAAGAATTCAGGCATTGGTTTATGCTGGAGTCCCGTTTGAGAATCGACGGGGCCGGAATCATTGACGAGAAGAGTATTAACGAACTGAACAAGTTTGGTAATATCGAAACTAGCATTCGCTGAACGAAATTTCACGTCTTTTTTTACCTCAATTTGGACGAAAATTGATTAATGATTGATATGTCAAGTGTACGATTGTTCTAACAAACTAATTAAAAATAATCTAATTATTTCGTCATCTAAAAGATCTCCATTTAATACATAGTTAAAATAATCTGCATCTTCTTTAAAAGTTAATTAGCTACGCAGTTCTAAAAGTCAAGAGTTCATCGTATAAAAAAATATATGCCGAACTTTCATGTTAAAATCGTTTGATCTAGTGACGCATTTCAATTGTAAAACGTACAATAAGCATCTTAAATTGAGAATAAAATTTGATTAATCACAATAGCCAATCGTCCGTCTTACGGCGATCGCATTTTGCACAAGAACCGTAACTGTAACATTTTTACTTCTCCCGCGTTGGATTTGAATACACCTTCTTGATTATCAATAGACAAAAGCGTACCAACGGATTCTCGATCTTCTCCAATTATTACTTTTACCCTGTCGTTTTGTGAAGGAACGACTGGCTCCAATTGATCGGACAATATATTCACGGTTCTATCTTCTCTCGGCAAAAATACTGTGCACATCCCACCCTAGAAAAAAAAAAAATAGAGTTATGAAGTAGACGTTACGTTTAAATGTTCTAATGTCTCTAAATAATACATATTAAAGAAGTTAAGTTTGATTTAAAGAAGTATACTATCCTTCTGAAGCAAAAAGAATTTGTTGACTAATTGATTCATTATAAAATAAAAGAATTTTTAAAAGAATAAAAAATAATTGAGCGCTTGAAGCGTGTTAGATTTTTCTAGTGTACCAAACGAACGAAAAGCTTACAGTGACAGTCGTGATGTATCCTTGCTGCCCGGCGAGATCGGAGTCCTGGTTGGAGTCCCGTATCCGCACCTCGATGTCGGTGGTGTGCCACTCGTTACCGAACACACCCGAGCTGTGACTAGACTCGATCGTGGATCCGGGCGTCTGCGGATTGTAGGGGCTGCCGGCCGCGCCGGGAGTCATGGGACTATAGCCCATGGGCGAGGGCGAGGTGAAAGCTCCGTGCGGGCTGCTCGTGTATCCCGTGCCGGCAGGCGACGGTGTGCTGCCGTACGCGGCGGGACTGGGACTGGCGGTGGCACTCGCCACGGGGCTGGGGCTCGGTTGATACGGGCCGAAGCTCTGCTCCGAGCCGTACATCGTGCCCGGGGTCTGAGGCGTGAACGGCCCGCCGGACGGGTAGCCCGGCGCGTATCCCGGCGAGCCACCCTCCTCGATGTTGTACCCGTCGAAGTCGCTCGAGCGCGCCGGCGTGTTCGTCACCGTCGGGTCCCACGCGCCTGACTGTCCCGGCGTCCTAGAGCCCGCGTCGTGCGACGGCGTCATCGAACCGTAATGGGGAGTTCTCGAGCCAGCTAAAAATAGAATAAAATCGTTCATTCAATGTTTTCATTCAATATTTTAAAAAAAAAAAATGAAATTTTGATAAAAAAGAAAAATACTCACTCTCGTACATGGGAGTCTGTGATCCATGCATAGGCGTTTTATTGCCTCCGGAGTACATGGGTGTTTGGCTACCAGCGCCGTAAGCAGGTGTACGACTGTAGCTGCTGAAGCCACCTTCTTTGGTGGGCACGCCGACGTTGGCGATGTGCGACCGATCGACCGAAATGGTCTGGCAGGTCGAGTGCAGCTCGACACGCGCCGTCGTCTCCGTCGCGTCTTTTACAATACCCACGTTGCCCTTATACGGGCCACCCGTGATTTTGATCGTCGTGCCGATGATCTCGCGATCGCGACGTGCGCCGCCTCGGCCTCGGCCGCGACCACCGCCGCCACCGCCACCACCACCTGGACTACCTCTGCCTCCGAAACTTCCTCCCCTAAAATAAAAATTGTATTTTTAGCATAATCTATAATGTTTATGTAATTTCATATAATTATTAGTCATAATTATTCATTGTTAATCATCATTCGTTAATCAAGGATACACTGGCTAATCAGTTAATTTCAAAAATTAATTTTCACTTGTAGAAAGTCGTGAGTTAGTTTCGTTTTAATAGCTATCACTTTTAGAAGTTTTTGTTTAAAAAATTGATAAAAACAAGCTATGTTTATTCAAAATTGAATAAATAAACAATTATAAAATATTTTTAATTTTAGCGCTTAAAATACTCTGTTACTTGACTTGACTAACAATGTATATTGCTCAAATATATAAATTTATTCTTTGTTATTCATTAAAGAAAATATTGAAAAGTAATTCTACTAAAATTAAATTAGCGATTTTTAGAGAAAAAAAGTCAAAGTTCAGTAACAAAAATGAACTCTTGACAACGGCAGTACAATCGGTATAACTTAAGAAGTGGATAAGTGCGCTCACCCGCTGGGATGCATAGGTGATGCGATCCTAGGCGACATGAAACCGCTGACCATGGGCGTCATGGACCCAGTGACGTTGGCCTTGTTACCTCCGGCCAGTTGCAAGTGCCTCGTCTTACAGACGAAAATACCGCCGTTATCGATGAACATCCGCGAGTGCAGGAAGGCGAAGCTGCGGTAGAGATGCTTGATCTCTCCGCCACGGCCGGAGTGCGGCCCGTCAACGACCTTGACGATGTCCTTCTTTTGGATGGTGTTCTGCTGGGAGTCGAGGGCCACGGTGTTGCGGTTCTCCCGGCGCTTGGTTAAACCCTGCGGCCGTGCCTCCACCACTTTTCCGTGCATCGACAGCACGTGGAAAGTCTCGCGCTCGAGTCGCACGATCACGCCGACCGTCTGAGGATCCAGCTGTACCAGGTCACCCCACTGGAACTGGCCCAGACTGTCGACGCCCGTCGCCATGTCGGAGCACAGCTGTAAATCGCGCGGCAGCACCTCCAACTCGTGCATCGACAAATCCGAGAATAACACGACACGGTTTTGCTCCACTCGGACGATCAAGCCGGTGTCACCCTCGTATCTACCTGCTACCACCTAAAATTCACGTTTAAATTAATTTCTGAAAGTTTACTTTAAGTATCTATTTTTTAAATAAATTTAAATCTATTTCTCAATTTTTTACATTAAATATTAAAATTTTACCTTCACGTGATCACCCATAGTGAAGTACTTTCTCAATTCGCCGGCTTGGAACTCAAGAGCTTCCTTAAGCTCCTCGTGTTTAGGCATCACCATGATCATGTTTCCATCTATGGAAACAATTTTTCCCTGGAGATTCATCAACTCGCCCTCGCACACTTCGACATTGTCGCCAGTGCTAAACGTGTGACTAGCCGTTTGATCCTCTTTTCCCGCGGATACTCCAGTGACTGGAGCCCCGCTGAGTTCGAGGTCAACGCCCTCGGGTGCCTCTTCGAACTTTTCAAGCTCCGACAGTGTTGGCTTGACACCCTCGGCTATGATAGCACTGGTGGTGAAATTCTTGTAGAGGAAACCCTTGCGACTGTATCTGTTTCCCTCGAATATGAGGAAGTCACCGTCGCTAGTGACTTCGCCACCGATGGCTCGAATGGCTTCCGGGTCGAAGGGCTTGGCGGGTGGGCGCCTCTTTTTCTTACGTTTCAGCGCCTCGGACTCGCTCTGGGCTGTCCTGAGCGCACCTCGAGGTCGCGTGTAGTCTATTCTGGGCAGCAGCTTCAGGTGCACCTGATTTTGCGCCAGATCCACGTAGTCCACCTGGGCGATGTCGTCCTTGTATATACCGCGCTTCAGTCGCACCCACTGCTTGGCCTTCAGTCCGGTTTGCTCCTTGACCACGCGCATGACGTCCGTCATTTCCTTGATGGGCACCATCTGCTGCTTCCAGATGCCCATTCTCAAGTTGCCCACGTTGTCTATCGCCGCTTTCACGTGGGGTTGCTTGTAGGCCTCGATGTAGATGTAGCCTTTGACGCCCTCGGGTGCGACCACAGATTTTATTTGCAGCGGCTCTCCCGAAAACTGGTACGTGAGGAACTTTCGCATGAGAAGAAGAAGCGTGGACTTTTCCTCCCCTATGCGGCATTTAACCATCCATAAGTTTGGATCCTTCACACCCGGCAGCAGAGTTTGCTGAGTGATCTCATCACTCATCTCTTCTCCACCATCGCCAAAACGATGCGCCGCCGCGGACTCGTTTGCGTATTTGTTACGCAAGTATTCTTCAATTTCGTCCTCTTTTTGTGCACTGAAAAAAATATTATTTTGTTATATGCTGTTTTATTCGATCTCTTGTAAATGAGAAAAGAGGTGGTGAGCAAAAATACTTACTCCCATAGATGTGTTCCTCTTCTTATTCTACCTTCAATTTCTCGAGCAGTTAGACCACTCTCTTCCATTTCATTTCCTACAATACCAATCTCTTGCGCCCCTTCTTCCCACTCTTCGTCATCCTCAGGTTCATCGTCGACTTCGGCTTCTTGAATAATGAAATCGTACACTTGGCCCTTCTTCTTCTTTCTCTTTCTCGGTCTGCCATCATCTTCTTCATCCTCTTCTTCCTCTTCATCGTATTCGTCCAAGTCTTCTCCTTCAGGTTCTTCTTCTGGTTCTGGCTCCTCCTCTGAGTGAGCTTCTTCTGCCTCATCATCTCTAGCAGAGCTAAAATCATTTGTTATTTACAATAACAATTAAAAAATTGATATAAAAGTTATAAGAATTAAAACAAACCCTGATCGGGATCCTGATCGAGACCTGGATCTGGATCTTGACCTAGATCTGGATGGTGATCTAGATCTCGAACCAGATCTAAACCTTGAACGACTTCTAGATCTAGAAGTCACAGATCGACTCCTACTTCTGGACATACTTCTTGATCTTGATTGAGATCTAGCTGGACTACCTGCCTCGCTGGCATTTCCAGACCGCACAGAATGATTCTCACTATCACTGCCACCTCCTCTTCCTCTACTTTCGCTGTCCGAATAGGCACTTCCCTCTGAATCTGACATTGTGATTTGTTAATCTGAAAAATAATAAAGTACGTTAATTAATTAAACGATGTTTATATATAAACAAATAAGAGCATGTGTGATAAGAGCCAATATTTGTATACTCGATTTTCCGACTATTTATAAGATTTATTTAGAAAATTTATATAATATGTATCAGTGTTGATTCAAAAAGTTGTTTGGTAAACATATGTTGATCAGTTACGTTTAATAAATAAAAATAAATCAGAAACATTCGAAACCTAACCTTCAACTGATCTACTGTATTGTTATCACTTATCAGACCTTCAAACACCTATACTTTTAAAAACTTAACAGATCGATGATAACAAAATAAGTATATGCAAATGGAACTAATAGAAAATCAGTAAAAATATTGTTTATGTGATCTGAGTGTTTTGACCTTTTGACTTACTTGCAGCTTAGAAATTTACACATATGCGGGATAAACTCCTGGTGATCCCTGCACATAGATAATACTATGTAATATCAGACATTCATTTCCACTAATTTTACACTAATCCAAGGTACGAATAATTAATAATATGTAGTCGACACGATTTACCCGGGCCCGGGGCCCATAATTATCGCCACGATGCTCGCGTGTAACTGCGGTGCGTATGAAATATGAATTCTATATATACTGACACGCTGACACTCGCGGTCGCGGAAGGGGGTATAAGGAGAAAGTATACTATTATTGTTACGCACAGTCCGCACTGTAAGTATACAAAAACTTGAAAAGTCTTCAAGAAAGAAAGAAAAAAATTAAAGTGTGAAGATTATAATATATCATATCACTTTTATTTAAAGCAACTGCCAAAATAGATGCAATCGCTAATCTGTGCCTTCTGATTGTCGAGATTTTTTTAATTTAACCGTTTGTACAATGTATATAACCTATATAACAGTAAATAATTGCGACAGTTTGACATTGAATAAATCTTATTTATTATCTTATTTATTATGTTGAGTGAACGACATAACAATAGAATCCCAGATCAGGCAATAAATATTAATGATTATTTTTACGAGAAATTTAATTTATATATATATCAAGTCAAGTAAAGTAAAGCAAGCAAATTTCTTTTGAAAACAGAGTAAGCGCAAAACCTGCCGCAAATTTATAGCAGAGTCAGCTGATGAGAAAGGCGCCAAAACATCGTCTCAATTAGAAAGGTACGAAAATATTTATCACATTATTTATTTTATTGATAAACAGTTTCTCTGGTGGAAAAGTCTTTCGTTTAGGAAAACACATTAAATAAAAATAACCCCTTTCAAATTGCAATAACAAATAACAATAATTATTTCAATAATTAATTGTTTACTTAATATATGAAATAATATAGCG
>JAXIUT010016024.1:0-20793 GCA_035586675.1 Eurytoma californica
ATATTTCCCGAGATATAAAACTTTTCAAATTTTCTTTTTTTTATTGCGGTGTGCTTAAACTTTTGAGCGGTAGTGTAGTTTATTGAAAATTTGAAAAAATGATGATTTTTAATTATTTTTATTTTCGAACATTTTAATGAAAAAATACAAAGATTCTTTTCAAAAATTGTTAATTTTGTACTTTTTACAAATCCATCTCTTAGTCGATCATATCCATTTACTCATATTTCATTTTTTTAACAAAATCGACAACAATTTTTTCTATAAAAGTAATAAAAGAAGAATTTATTTCATTCACGTGAAAAATGCTACTAAAGCTAAAATACCCGGCTTTCATCGGAGCAATTTTTAACTCTCTCGAAATTCCTGTAACAAATTGCGAAATCCGACAAACGCCGCTCAAACCCTTCAAATCCATCGTAGGCACTTCTTGAATGAAAATTCGGGCAGCGATCAGATAAATTTTGGCGCGCGATCGGCCGAGCGCACCGATCCATCGGCCAGCTGCGCCGCCGTAAAAACATGTGTCAAGATTATCTGTACACATCGCGCGGCGGCGCCTCGATCCCATTATGCCGAAAATCCGTGCGGAGCGCGTGTCCCAAATTAAAGCAAAACATTATCATCCCCCCCGCGCGGGCCGCTTATAAAACCGGCCCGTAATCCAATTGCCTCCGCGCCGTAATCCCGGCGGCGGCGGACCTGCGCGCACATCGGGAGCTCGGAAAAAGAGAAAAAGAGGAGGCAAAAGAGAGCGAAGAAAAAACACAAGAGAGGCAAGTAGCACCCGTCGACGAGACAAAAGGGGGGGGCTCCGGCCTAGAAGGGAATTACGCACAAAAGCCCGGGCCGGACAGCATCTGGCGCGTCCACTTCGCAGGCGCGCGCCCGAGGATAGACAGTCCCCGGATCGAGCTGTGGGGTCACCCCGAAAAAAGCGGACGTACGCGCATGATTTAACGCGACGGATTTTACGACTCGCAGACGCGTTTAATAATCCTAAGAGGTGGAGGGGGAGGCATGAGGGCGGAAACGCAGGTGGCGCGAGATGCTGGTGGTACTACCGGAACGGTTATATGGTCATTGGGGAGGTGCAATGATCGCGTGCCGGGTGGGAAATTATGATCAAGCTTGAGGTGCTATTATTTTCATGGTACATCTATCTCGACGACGAGATCAATAATGTATGATCGGAAATGAATGGGTTTCACTATGCTGTTCCCAGGTGGGTCTAAATGTTAATTAGTGTAGTTTAATTAAAGTTTCTTATTACAAGTTTTCTTTATAATAGAGGTTTTAAATAGTAAAAAGACCTTCTTTTAATTACCATGATGAAAAAAAGTGTTATAGTTAAAAGTGATATATTTGTTACTGATATTGATGGAATGGAAGAATTATGTTATTCTACATATGGCAGCTAAAAGAATCATAGTTTATATTTGATATGAGAGAAATAAAAATGTTTAATTAAAGTATTAAATTCTGATTTATAAATTTTTTATTGTTTTTCATTCAAAAATTAATATAATGGAGCATTACTTCATGTTGAATGAATTGGCAACGGTTTTATAAGCTACGTGACAATTGAAAATAGATATAAAGAATTTAATAAATTAGTTTGTTTAAAAATATACAATTTCCTTACAACTATTAGCATGAATAAAATAAGTGTCCCTCAATTTTAAACAAGCAATAACCACTTGTATGAAAAGGTAAAATCTGCTCAAGAAAATTCTGCTTGGTTCGGACTGAAACAACAAACATTTCATGAATGAATAACTCCAGGAAAAAGATCTTTTGAATTACCAATTTGTTACGGCAAACTTAATACCTGTAAGATCTCAAATATTCCATAAAACTAAACAATAATAAATACAGCCACTTGAACCTGCCTCCCAATGCTCAAAGAGCATATACGGCATCGGCCGCAAACGTTTACTCGGTACGGAAAGTCGAGCCGACGTCCCGAGCGAAATAAAAAAAAAGAGATAACTACCGCAGCGGTAAGACGGGGGCACACATCAAGCCCCCGCGAGAATATTAAAAGAGTAAAGTAAGCGAGAGCCAGCTCGCTTCGGGAAAGTAGGACAATCGTATTCTCCCTCCCCCTTCTTTTAAATGAAAAAAAGAAGAATAAAAAAGGCCGTCGAGGCCGAGAGAGAGAGGAGCCGACTACGAAATAGTCCCCGACGTCGTCCCACGTTACGACGACGGGAGGGATGTGGATTTGGAAAACGATTAAGGGCGAGCCCAGAAGAGGAAGGGAGACGGAGGCGGCGGCCGCGCAACGTTAAAGGCTCGCGAGCGAAAGAGAGCAACGGCGCGGGCATAAAGGGTAGCTCGTAAAAACAACCCTATTGTTATCGCCGCGCTCTCTCGTTTCGCGATGGGCGGCGCGCTCTCCTCTCGCCGGGAGTCCGAGCGAAGCCCCGAGTGCGCGCGCGCGCGTGTGTGTATCGCGCGCATACCCGTACACGTTAAAAGCGCGGCGTCGTTTCAAAAGCCCCCGTCAACCGCCACCGCTGCGCGAGCTTTCTATACTCACTTTACCGAATGTTTGATTAATATTTAGTTACAGTTGCTTATAATTATGCAGCCGCGCGCCAGGCTTGATTGCAAAGCCCCGCCCTCGCTTCGACGGGCGACGGCTTTGATACTGCAAATGCACCGTGGGATTACCCGGGCTGAGTGCTCGGGAATTTTAAAAAATGGCACATTTCCCAGGGGCTGCTTACTCCAGAAATTATTGAAAGATTCCAATGATTTTCAATCATTTTCAATGATTATGCCAGTAATTTCCGGTTATTACAAACGAGGAGATTAATATATGAGGAAATCATTTGAAATCCTTTGGAAATACTATGATTTCTGGAGTGCACTGCATCTTGCACATTTCGGACGAATTTTATAGATGATTTAAAGCGATGAATGCATAATTTGAAAAATTGGTGGGTAGTAGGTACAGAAATGTTACTTTTCATTAGGCAAAAGAATTTTTTTATTTTTTAATGTTTGAAAATGTCAGCTATCGTAGAAATTGTTAAATAACTTTAAAAAGCTGTAATTATTATAATATTTGCGCTAAATTTTACTAAACAGTGGATAGTTTCTATTAAATAAGACACTTGTATCGAATATCTACTAACCGCAGAATAATTTGTGTAAAACAATTAATTATTTTTATGAAAAAAGTTTTGTAATTGTACAGTTAAAAAAAAACACTGTATTAATTGGCACTTAGCTTCCTTAAAATTGAATTCTGACTTTCCTTTCTTAATTTATTAACAATAATCTTTTTCCATTTAATAGTTTGGAGGTTTATTGATGCAAATGAGTACACTGAATTACAACTTGTGCTTTTTCCATTTAAATTTATTTATATTTATGGTTGATATTAAGACGTATGCAAATGTATATAAACTTATATTATACAATACAAAGAGTCTTTTTCTATGACTTTCATTAATTTTCCAGGTTTAAAAGTATAAAAATAATTGTTCAATAATAGAATATCGAAATGAACATAAGAATGAGAAATAAGTAATTTCGCAGATGTAATTATTTTTTCCCAATTTAACTAAAGAATTAAAATTAATATACACACTTCAATCCAGTGTATTAGAACGAACGACGTTACTATCTTGTTGTACTTACATACCGAACAAAAAAATTCACTTTCTTTACCAGTATAAAATTTTTAATTAAAAATATAAATTTCACTTACTGCGCCAGCTATTAAAATGCACAATGAGAAGTACATTAGACATTCCCTGAAATTAAAAGAATTTCAAGAGAAAAGAATCGCTCGAGTGGCACTAATTTGTGGATAAGACAATAAGATGCGCGGGATTAAGCGCAACGGCGCATTCGAGTGTAATAACGATAATAATGAAGTAGCTATTAAATGTAATAATTTAAGCTACATCACCAGTCGTACTTCAGTTGTCAGCGTCACTGTTATTACTCCGATTGTTACACTTATCTCGCGTCATTGTATTCGGGCACCCAGGCAAAGTGGCCGCGCGCGCTTCTCTCGGCGGGCTCGACCTGTTCCGCATTAAACCCCTTTCTTCGGCGTCGAGCGTAAAAAATGACACTTAGTCGGACGGGGCCGTTAAAAGACGCGAGCTTTGCTTTATTTCGTTACAAACGGGCCGCGCTCGTCAAAAAAACCAAATCGCTTAATATAAAAGGCGTCACCGACATCTTTACGGCCCTCTAAACGTATCTAAACCGCGCAGTTAGCCCTGCCGCTGGACCCGTAGATAATGCAATGACCCACTCGGCTCGGTCGTACAACTTTCGCACGTAGATCTTGAACATTATTTTCAGTTATGAAGGAGGAACGACCCGGCGAGCGAAACTGGATTTTAACCCCACTGCGATGTATGTTGTATGGTTATGCTACTCTTTACTTTTGAAGACAGTTTAGTCGAACTTGAGTACTTTATTAAAAAAAATTATTAAAGTATGTTATTATTAGCCCTCCTGCAGAATAGGGCGAGATACGTCATCTTGAAATGTACGCACAGTAAAAAGTAATATAGAGGGAAAGCAAATCGCAGTTAGTTACAGTTTTACCAATTATTATTTGTTGCATAAATAATATAGTGAGGTATTTGAACGGAGAGGTCTTCGTGACCCTCGAACAACCTCACATTTGTTCAGCTACCCGAAAAAGAAAACAAACATTAGACTATACTGCACGATAAAGGAACACGTTAAAATCTACTGTCTTGTCTTGTCCTATATCTTTCTCCTGGCCATTGTAAGTTATTTCAAGTAAAGCTACGTGGATTGCACAAATTTTGGAAAAATTTACTCATATACTCATAAGAGTGTCAGTCACATAGAAAGATTGAATATATATCAGCAAAATTTGAATTTATTTTTTATGGTAATTATTTTTTGGATACTGCAAATAATACAAAAGTTACAGGTGAATATGAAATTTGAGTAGTCATTTTTCCTACTTAGCATTTACCACCGCTTATGAATTCCCATACGCAACGAGTTAAGCTGAAACTTAACGCGGGGCTTCCCGCAAACGAAATTATATGGGTTTCCCGCAAAGTCCCCTATCAGATTTCCTTACAAGCCTTTGCGGTTCGAGTCTTTACCGACGCTTTATGATCAGTAATCAATCGGAACTTGTTGTCCGCCGTTTCTTATTCATCATCTCCAATTAGCAAACTTCGCAAACCCATACAGAAATAAGATGAGACCTTCGATCGCTCGAATCAAACTCTCGCCTCCAGAAAAGAAAGAGAAAAAAAAAGTTCCGCGTTTGAATGTACCAACTAGTCGAGTTCGGCTGAATCAACAGAAAACTTCCGGCAGACAGGCACGCCCGCCGCTTATGCGGATCTTTTTCCTTCCGCTTCTTGAATTTCGAAATCCGCGCGGCGTAACGAGCGCCTCTTTGCTTCTCGTGCGAGAGGATCAGCGACCGCGCGGCTGATTAAAAACCGCCCGGCGGGGCTGCGGGATCGATAGGCCGCGCTCCTCCTTCGCGGCCACGGAAATTTAGGCCGGCGCGTAAAGCGCGCGAGTCCGCGCGGACGCGGGGGCTCGATACGGGGATTCCCCCTGCCGCGCGCGCCTTAGTCCGCTCCCTATACCCGACCGGATATTCGATCCCCCCGGCTCTTACCTCGACGCTCGCTCGCCCGCCCCCGTAATCGAACGTTTTCTCGGTGTGTAAAGATTTGTTTTCTTTTTTTTAATCGTACAAATGTTTGTGTTGAGTTGAAAAAATTTACTTGGATCATCGTGGGGTGCAGAATTAATTACGTACTGAGCGATTTGTTTGATTAATTCCATGTTTTTTGTACATGTTTCTTCTGTTTGTGTAATTGAGAATTCGAATGGAAAATTAGATCATCAATTAGATAGTGCGTTGAAGACTAATTTAGAAGAAAAATGAAAAATTCCACTTACGTCTGGGAGAATATTGAGCAATAAACAATACATATTTTCTTTTTTCAAAATATTAGGCATTGTCTTTTTTTTTTTCTTTTATTTATTATTATTTTCAACGTGTACGGTAATTTCAACCTGTGATATATTTGTTAATGAACATTAAATTGAAAAAAGAAAAAATACATATCGATTATTTTTCTATATTCTATCAGAGGAATATAATAGAAACTCACAAAATTTGTTTCTTTATTCAACTTAGTGTTCATTAAAGAAGATATCGCGATTTGAAAATTTGCGCAACGTCACTTATATACACCGTTTACCTCGCCTAAAATATATGAACTATGAAGTCACAGGAATAAATCTGTCTCTAATATCTTTGTCTTTCTCAAATTTTTGTTAATAAACGTTAAATTGAAAATTAATAAATAAAGATTATTTTTCGATATTCTTTCCTACGAATCTAATATCACTACTAACTTCACTTTTAAGCCAAGAATTCGTAATGTCTCTTCTTTTTTCGCAATCCTTTTACTTGGCTCCCAAAATATCATCATTATATTTCGAAACAAATTGCAGCTAGAGTACGTGATTTATACAGGCACATGTGCCGCTGCATTTAATATATTCAGATAAAGCAGCTCGTACATTTTGAATCGAACATAACTTATGTGTAGGCGGCTACGTTCGATACCGCAATTTCAGAACAGTAGCTATAAAAATTGATCAGAATATCAGTTAAGCTTTTTAATTTTTTTTAAGACAAAAATCCTCTTTCATTTGTCATTGCATGTAACAGAGCTTAACTATTACCGTCAAGCTTTTTTTTACTCGTAAAGTTCTAATACACGGTATAAATTATTTTAAAAAAATTAGGCATCCTTGAGTTTGACAAGAACAGTGTCCCCCTTTTTTTACTCGGACAATGAGCACTCGCAAATTAAAAAGCTCGTCGCGTCGTAATCCTTTAATCAGATGCTAATTACAGGAGGGATTTGCGTCACTCCTCCGAACCAATTTGGCCTCATCAACGGCCTATCATTAAGATTTTTTCTCTCCTTCCCCCCCACCTCTCCGCGCGGCTAAACTATTTCGAACTTAATTCGAGAAACATGCGCGATGCTCGAAGGGCGGGGTGGGGGGCAAGAAAGCCGCGCTCTCACGGGGTAGTAATTTACGCTCGTCGGAGCCCTCTTACGCTCTCTGCGCGCCGGAACGAGTAATTGCGATAATAAGGGTGCTTTCGCCCAGAAATTTAAGTGTCCCTGCTTTAGTGAGCGCTGGCCCCCGCGCCGCCGCCGCTCAGAGCTCGCGGCTTCTCGTAAATTCGCCCTTCTCGCCAAATTTACACTGCGATCGGGAGGTTCGAGGAGTCCAAGGGGGTGGGCTACTGTCGATTACCGAATTTTGCTTATTCCAAGATTATCGCGCTTTCCGCGATGTAGACGCTACGAAGGGTTAAATGAATGTTTCAATTTTTTTGTACACTGAAAAAAATTGTACAGGAAAATTTCGTATAAATACTTAGAGGTAGACGAGAAACTTGAAACTTGATAAAAATTACTACAAATTTTGGAATAAAAATTGTAATTTTTCCACTCATTTAACAATTTTTCTCATATTTTCAGTGTGTCCTATCAACAAATTTATAGTAAAAAATTTTCTTCTTTATTTTTCTCAAGGTACTTTCTTTGTGATCAAACAAAATATGCAGCGAAATATCATCACGAAATTATTGAAATAATAATAAATAAAAAATACCTGTCATTAAAAGTTTAAAACGTGCCCTAAAAGTTAAATTTTAGTTTATCATCTAAATTAGGAAATAAATGCGGAAGTTATAATTAGTTAAATTTCAAAGGTTTACAGCTGTCTGTAAATTTTGTCCTAAATTTTGTTAAATCTGTTAGTAATATTTCGTGGAAAACTCTTGTCAAATTAGAAACTGAGTAAATATGTAACTGAAGTTTTAAGACCATAGTTACACTGCCACGATTTCTTTTATAAAAATAGATTACGTAGCATATAATACAAATCTGTGTAAAAGTTTATTAACTCAAATAAACTGTTTAGGAGAAGAAAATTGAAATTTCCAAAGATTGAATTTATGTTTAATTAAAGAAGGAAGTAAAAAAATTGAAAAACGCGATTTTTTTGTAGTACTACTTTTGTAGTTCCCGAGAGTAAATTTATACAAGTTTCTCTTTGTTTTCTTGATTACTTTTTTATTGCCTGTGAGTACGATATAACTAGGCTATGCAGAGTGTACGTTCAAAAAGCCAAGAATAAGTACGTAATTATTCTTATTTAAGTAAATTGCAAAAATTGCCATATAAAGATAAGCCATAAAGAGTAAGATACCTGCATACTCGGGTGCAATGAGCTCTAAATTTTTTGATTACATAGTTACGGAACGTATACTTGAGCGCAATGTATCATTCAGCCTAAACTCGGAGCTAACATGCGATTTGAGGTTGTACTTGTGAATAATCGATATTTTTAAGTGGTCGCGACTTCATTTTTTCCCTCCCCTTTTGCTGCATAATTTCAATTTATAATTCCGTTGATTCGCATTTAAATGCAGCGCGAAATATTTGGGTTAATCCGCCGTCACTGTTTTTCAAAGTTGGATTCATAAAGGCTCGCCCCTCAGTAAAATAAACGGGATTTTATATTTTAAAACAGCTTTTAATTTTTATTTGAATATGCAGCGTCGAATTAAAGTACACTTAGCTTTTCCTGAATTTTTTTTCAAAACGATATATTATTTTACAATAAAAAAAATTGTTTCGCGACCCCAGTAAAAAGGTGTCGTTCGAGTAAGCACCCCGTAATTTTTCGACATTTCTCAGCACAACAATCCGATCGCTTTCCCCATTTTTTTTTTTTTCTTTACCAATTATTTCTCCCGGTGGCGCAAATCGACCGTCGCAACGAGTCGGCGCACTTAGCATCACCGATTTCTGCAGAGTAAAATCCAAAGTTCGCGGAACTTCAATCTTTACTGTCAATCAGACTAAAAGCGAGCAGTTCATTTATGCCCGCTCGGCGCACGCGCGACTCGAAAATTGCAGGCATTACGAAGTTGCACCGTCGCCTCTCGGCCCCCCCCCCCTCCCTCCCTCCGGGCAATTGGTGCATCAATATGTCCCGCCGCTCGTCTTATCCACTTGCGCGAGTTACAAACGACGCTCGCCCCCCACCGAAGATCCAAAATCATCGAACGAGACGTGAATAATATCGGAGACCCGAGGATCGACTGCGTTGTGTCTACCCTCGATTTTCAGCACTCCTTCCTCACCGGAGCGAGTAATTCTGATCACGAATGAGTGATTTTGTTTTTACTATTTTTTGTTTTCTTTTCTTTTAGAGAACAATTTTTATTTTATGATGTAGAAGTACATACTTAAGTTCGGAGAGACCTAAAATAGTTTTAAAAAATGTCTAAATTTAGAAGTGGAGGTTTGTAAGTATGTTGTTCACCCTTCAACTTTCAGTGAAATTATATTACTAATTAAATTTGTGCTTACTTATTGTATACTTACTTTGTAAAAAGGCAAATTGCCCATACAAATTTTAAATAAATAAATTATCATGAGTCCACTAGAAATTTTTATGGATTTTTACGATTTTCAGTGCATTTAAGTTTTTTTTTTTTACTTAAATAGCGTTTGGTGTTTATCTTTCTTCTAAATCTTATTTAGATAATTATTTAAAAATGATATATCTTATTTAGGTACATTTTTAATGTATAAATCTTCGAAAGAAAGTAATTTTTAATGAAATTTTCCGTATCGATACCTGTTTCAGAAATCTCTATGAGATAGTATAGTGTCAAAGTAGTCAGCAGTGCATTTTTACCAAGCAGAAGAACTGCTCAATGAGGAGAGAACAATTGGCTCGACAATGAGCAATTGCATGGTCCGAGTTGACAGATAAAATAATTTAAAAAAAAAAAAAAAAAAAAATCTCCGCTGGAATAATAATTTCTGGTCATCCGGGTCGCGAAGAAATTCATCGGCAGCCGTAAACTAACAACCGGGCTCCAATTTATCCCCGCGCAATAAATTAGACCGATAAAAGTGTTACCGTATTTATCGTTATTACCGGTCGATAAAAAAAGAAACGGGAGCGGAGAGGGGAGCAGGCAGCGCCGGATAAAAATACAACGGCGCGGCGGGGTTAAATTAGCATGACAAATTCTTGAATTTAAATTGCCGGGGCGACGCGATAAAGGCGCGGGCTGTATAATGCACTCTCGGCGGCGCCGTTTACCCAGCCGCAATTCGCCCGTCCCGGTCGAGCGGAAAAGATTCGGGCCAAAGTGAAGTCTCGCGCCGATCTACTTGCTCCGCGTGTACACCGGGGCGCTATCGATTAGCGGTTGTTATGTGATTAGAGGAGCGATCAAGCGCCTCCCGGGCGAAGTTTGCCCGGCTAGAGCAGTTTAAGGCGGGATGCTGAATTATCGGGTTTACTTTGATTAATTCGAGAGAGGAAAAAAAGGGGGAACTTAAAATTTCGAGCGCCCAAGTGTATCGTCCGGCTTTGTTTCGCTTTTGCACTCGGGGGAAATGATGCAGTTTTTTTCTCTCTGTGAAATATGAAACGAGTCGATTGTGCAACCTTTTTTTTGCAAATGAATGGAGCGCGATTCTTTTGTTTTCGCGGAAACTTGCGAGCTGAGTGAATAAGTTTTAATTTAAGACTTACTTAAGGAAAAACCTTCGACGAACTTATAATGGTTCGTTTTTTTCCTCTCCTTTTATCCCTTCATTATGTCTTCACTCGTTGAGAAAAATGTGCAAACTTTTTAATAAAATCGAAGAAAGGCTCGTCGTAATTTTACTGAATCAAAAATTATGTTTATTTTAAGAAACCTAAATTTGGACAGAAAAATTGGATCAGAATTAATTTAAGCAATTTCTTTGTACAACGATTTACCATCGAAAATGATCTTAATGTTTCTCTTCTCCATGAAACTACTCTTAGATTCACTTATTCGATACGTTAACTATTCACTTAAATATTAAATAAATATTGAAATAGGCTTTGATAATTAGTATTGGTATAGCAGAAATGTTGTCTCGATTAACTGCGAAAGAAGAATAGACAATTCTTTAAAAATCGAAGACACAATCATCATAAATTTACGAAATAAAAAATTATGTGTATTTTAAGAAACCTAAAATTAGACAGAAAAATAAAATCAGAACCGAAAAAGATCTTAATATTTTTCTTCTCCAATAAACTATTCTTAGTTTGAACAATCAATTATTCGACACGTTAACAATTCTTTTAAACATCACACCGATAAGCTTCGATAATATAGTAACGATATCACAGTAACATCGTTTCTATAAACTACGTAAAAAAGGAAATAGCAAAATCAAAGCATTTCAATCGCGAGTTCAGATAGTCGAATCCGCCGTTCCGTAGAGAGGCAAAGGGCCGCTGGGTCCTTATCGGAATCGGGCGCTCGCGTTTAAAGGGAGGCCGCCTGTTTACACACTTCGATCGGCGTAATCGTCCCGGAGTACCCTCGGGGGTCCGTGAAAAAAGGAGAGGCTCCGTCATCTCGTCATCTCGAATTCACTCCCGCCGAGGCGATCGCGCGTCGTCTGCTCCGGCTGCTCCCCCCTTTGCGTCGCTTTTCCGGCTTTCTTACCCGACCCCTCGGCGCGACCGCGAGTTTACACTTGGGGAATTTTTTAGCCGAGGGGACGGCGGAGGGTAAGTCGTGAATTTTGCTGATTACACGCCGGTGATTAGCGACGGTGTTTGTTGCTGCTTTTCTTATACACAAGGTCATTGAGATTGACGAACACGGCTTTGGTACTTGATGTAAATGAAAATGATGATGACTTTAACGACCGAATGAACCAATTTACTGTTATGCGACTAATGTCGACGTTTCGGTTGTTTTTCATTTCTGCCTTCCGCTTGTGCGTACATGATTAGCATACAAATTTAAGTTGATAATTTAATCTTTTATTTTGCGGTTTTTTAATCATCGTCAGCGCTAAATGCTTTTAATTGATATATGAAATATAAGTTATTATCAGTACTATGATATTTTTTAAAATGAAAAAGTGATTATAATTAATTTAATTAGCTGTTTATTTCCAATTAAAAATGAATATTTGTATACAGATTTTTTTTTAGCATATATTTCATTGATAAATTGTTGTTGTTCTCTTTTCTTGTATTCGCTGAACAAGCAAGACGGAATGAATTGCTACTCTTATTCATTAAACCGAAATTGGTGATAGCTTTCATGAATGCCACACTGACTATAAGCATGATACTTCAGGCTGATTCTGTGGCGCTATTTTGATTTAACCGTAGTTACAGACCACGTGTTTAATCTTCTTTCAAACAAATAAAACACCTTCCTTCCTATACACATATGCAAATGTCATACAAAGTAAATTTCACGTATTAATGTTTATTAAAAAAAACGTATTGACACATAACACAGTTTTTTTAAGCATCCTGAGTTATTTATAATTAGATTTTAAAAACCCATCGATTTCCATTCACAACGTATAAGAATAACGACCCTCGAAAAGTAAATTCCAAAGGGAAAACACAACCGGCAAAAAAGATTATTCAGCAAATCTTCCAGCCAATTTGCGAAAACAAAAGGCACCAATTCATCAAAAGAGCAAAAGAATTGCGGGCGCCGCGGCAGGTTCATCGTCCTCGTCGGACACCTACCTGTTTCGTGTGAAAATCCGCGCTCCGCAAGATCCGCTCAGCCGGCCGTCTCACCCCCGCAGATCCGAGCTGTGTATCTCCCTAAACGACTGCACCCCGTGCTGATCGCACGCCGGGCCGAAACCAATCCCCGTCACACCAAAACCCCACTGGCCGCAAAGTGCTGTTGTACGTACGTCGCGCACTCGCGCACGCGGCCGCGCCGCACCACCGGACCTCGCACTTCTCCGATCCGACCGTACAGTCCCCTCTCTCTCTCTCCTCCCGCGGAGGCGGAAAAGCAAAAAAATCACGAGGCGGAAGAAAACGAGGAGGAATCTCGCTCTCCTCGGCTATCGATTGCCCGCGGCTGAGGGCCCGGAGCCCTCGTCTCTCTTTCTCTCTCTCTCGTGCCTATCTCTCGTGCGGCGCGCGCGTTCGCTCCTCTCTCCCCGGGGGCGGAAGCGTTCGAACCTCGCTCGCGCAGCTCCGAGCGAACACTGAGACGCGCCAGGGGTGTTTTCTCGCGCTCGCGTGCGCCGCTCTTCGAGCGGCGAGACGTGTGCGGCGGTGGGAGGCGAGAGAGTAGCACGGCGCAGGCGCGAAGGCGCGCTGCACGCTCGCCTCGGCCGTCCGGGTCGCACTGAGCCGGCGTCGCCCGCCGCGAGCCGATGCGGACCGGAGCGGCCGGGGGGAGGGTGCCTGCTTGCGCCCCTTCAATGGGGAGGAATGGGACGCAACGGGTGCAGTCGCGGGGTATACCTGTGTGCCTCTCTTTCTCTTGTTCCTTTTATCCACTCTCTTCTGTAGAGGCTGTCTGGGCGATCTTTCGGGGCCACATTTTTGTGGACGCGCGGCCTTCGGCTGCGGAACTGCTGATTTTCGAGATGGCCGCTTTGTAGGGCGATTCGGCTTTTTTCGGATTTTTAAATGGGAAGATACGCTGTAGCTGTACTTTTTATGTAATCTTTTGAATGATTAGTTTGTTTAATTAGATGAAAATAGTGTCTCGTACAAAAATATTGGGATCGTTGTGGTTATAGATGCTTTTTAAATGATCTATGCTCTAAAAATAATAAGTAAATATTCGATGTTTCTTTATCGAAATTCGAAATCGAAAAACTTTCGAAATTTTCAAAAAGATGAATAAAGATCAACGAATTCGTAAACAAATAATGAGGTTAAAAGGGGTGCATGAATTAGTAGAAGCGCGAAGTGCACTCAAATTAACTAGTAGTACTCTAAAAATAATACTGAATAATCGACTTTTTTTAATCGAAATTCGAAATCAAAAAATTTTCGATAAGATAGATGAAAATAATCAACACATTCATTAACAAATAATGAGGTTAAAAGAGGTGCACGAATTAGTAGAAGCGCTAAGCGCGATCAAATTAACTAGTAGTACTCTAAAAATAATAGTGAATAATCAATTTTTTTTAATCGAAATTCGAAGTTGAAAATTTTTTGTTAAGGTATATGAATAACAATCAACAAATTCGTAAACAAATAATGAGGTTAAAAAGGTTGCACTAATTAGTAGAAGCGTAAAGCGCGTTCAAATTAACTAGTCACTATAACATACAGTAATTGAGCGCCTACCGCAACTCATACGCTATCAGCTCTTATTTAATATACCTTTTCCTAATTTTCTTTCAAATATTATTTGTTTTTCGTTACCGAGATATACAAATAGCCGTATTTCGAATAGTCCCTCATTGTCAGTCCTAATCGATTCAATGCCAAAGTTACTGAAAAAATTTAACTATACTTGATACATTAATTTATCACTCCTTTCTTTTCAAATGTACAAGTTTATAATTGATATTCGTTTATAGTTTCTAAGTATTCTACGTAATCTCTAAAGATTCTACTTGCATGCTTTAATGAAAAATTATTTGACTTATCTTTATGCGACTTCTATAAATAATCGTTCGCGATGAAGTTACGAAGGTATTTTACTGACACGTACACTTACTTTAAGCAAGGTTCGATGAGATTGATTTGATTTACTCTCCTTCAAATAATCACTGATTAAAAAAAAAAGTAAATTAAAAATAAAACTGATTGTTAAAAAAAAGAATAATGCAATATTATAAACAATGCACAAAGCAGATTTTAGTTTTGCAAATATGATTTGCAAAATTTGCGAAATTTGAATATCCAAATATTGTACGAACATATTATCTAGGAGTGAATCAAAGATGAAATAAAACATAAAACTATAATAAGAACTGAATGTGCAAAACAAATGTTTTATGCATTCAATGTCCAAGGTTAAAGACGGTGTCAAATGGCCATGGCTGACCCCAACAGCGTTTGTCTATGAAATATTTCTTCAAACGTTCCCTCTGCAATTATTGTGGTGGTAACTTACTTGAGTTCTAAAATACCCCTAAGGGTCTTATTGACTTCTAACATGGATACGTAACTGAACGTAAAATACTTCTTTTTCGGAATCTGAACTCAAAGGGTCAAGGTCAATTTATTATTTTATGAAATACAATTTAAACTTATAGCAAATAAACTTATAACAAATTATTACAATAAATAGTTATCCAGACCAAAATCTGGATTTGTGAATTAATTTTCCAGCTTTAAAGAATAAATAAATAAATATATTTCAGTAAAAATTGCACGTCTTGCAATTAGTTTGTGCAGAATAAACTTGAAATGAGGAGGCCTAAAAAAATTCAATAAACGGACTCGCTGCTGAGTGTTGAAAATATTTTCGCTGTTTGCTCAGCGTGTCAATTGTAGGGCAAATTTATACGGAACAATTACGCGGATCTTCGATACGGCAACCCTTGTCACGACGCTCGCATGAATAGAATTGAAACTATTCAGCATAAGCCATGGGCACTCGGACTATCCCCGTATATAATCGCCGACGTCCAGCGGAATTATGCCTCGCGCTCAATGGGAATTATAACGATATTTGTTTGAACCGTGGCGCCGCGGACAAAGCCGCCGCCCGTTTTAAGACACCCTCGCATGCTCTTTTCGCGCACCCTGAGCTGCAGTTGCTCGATCTGTTATTCAATTTTCACGTATAATCCTATCTTCCGAATTCCCGTTGTCAATCAGCATTACAGTAAATTATTTGGGAGTAAGAGAAGCGATGAGAATTCACTTGATGCAGTTGCAAACACGAGTCTTGTTAAAAAAATCAGCGTAGAAAAAAATAAACAGTAGATGCAACATTTCATACAGTAGATTTAGCTAATATCAAGGTTATTTTACTTTCATAAGTATTTAAAAAAAACAGTTCTAAAGAAATGTAGAATTTACTTTTTAGAAATGTAGAATTAAAATTTTCTAATCGATTAAATTTTACTATTGCGATACAGTTAGATTCGTTTTTATTTTTTTCAGTAAAAAAATATTCGGGTACAACATCAGTTTTGATAAATCAATTGAAAAAAAAAAAAATAATACATTAGTATTTAGCACAAAGTTTTTGTATACTGAACATTTAAAATAGTAATTAAACTTTATTAATAAATTCAACTCAATTAAGAATTAATGCTTATCATTAATATCGTATAAATAAATTTAGGTAAAAATGGGATACAATATTTTAGGGAATATTGTACAATTTCTAGGCAATCTTCTACAGAAAAGGATTTAGACAGTTGAAAATAGGATTAAATCTATTTTCAGGAAATTCTTTCGAAAAAGGAATGAAATTTAGTCTGCTTGTACGTTATTCAAATTTATTGCCGTTGTTTATTTAATAGTGCATTTTCAATACGAGCTCTCATGGAAACAGATTCAAATTTTTGAAATTACTTATCAAATATTGATAACGCAAATAACTAATAAATGAAAACACAGCTAAAAGGTTCGTAGAATTCGATGTTGTATAAATATTATCTTTAAAATGTATTATTATATTTATTTTATCGTTCAAATATCTATTTCAAAAATAAAATAAAACACGTATTGTTAAATTTATTAAAAATTCCTAGATTATAGCAAACAAGTTTTTTTTATAAATTTCATTGTATCACATTAATTAATATTCTAGAGCGTGAAGCCATCTTAACAGGATAATCATTAAAAATAAATTTTCCCTACATACTAAAAAAACCAAAACAAAATACCACAATCCACGACGACTAGGGAGCTCACGAAAAAAAAGTCGACGGGGCGCACCCCCGGAATGAATTTCCTCCTTAGCCCTCCTCCAGCGACGCATGTGCGTCCCTTTTCATATGTCCCTCCGTCATCGCCGTCGCTTTAGAAGCGCGCGCGAGCAAACACACTCGAGTGCGCGGCGTCGCGCTCCTACTCTCCTTTTTCTTTTTTTTTCCCATGAACCGCCCACGCGCGACTTCCCAATTTCGCCGCTCGTGCGATATTAATGCAACTCTTTCTCCCGTGTAAAACACCGCGCGCTCCCTTCCGACTGTCTGCAATCGGGCTTTGTGCCGCGCCGATTTTTTTCTTCTCCCCGAGCGATTCGCATCTCCTCCCCCTCCAACCTTTTTTTCGGCGGACTTTTTTGATAAGCGTCTTGTTCGCGCGGGACGACGAGTCGCCGCGGTGCATTCAGCCCGGGCGGAGATTTGCATTTCGATAGGTGGCGCTCGGCGCGAGCACCGGGGGGTCGCTTTAATTTTTTAAAAGCGGCGAATGGCCCGCGATTGTTCGCCCCGCCCTAATGCCCGTCGATGAAACGTTGAAAGGGACTTTGAGGGACGGGCGGTCCTGGCTTTTGATTTAGTTTTTTTTTTCTTTTTTAATCACCGGTGACGATCGGATTCTCGGATGAATTTGATAGGATGAATCAGGCGGTGTCGGTAAATTGAGTGGTAATTCTTTTACTTCGTAATAAGCGAGTAATGAGAAAGAATACATTGAAAAAATTTTATATTCTGTAATTGATAATTAATAAATTTTGCATTTGTGTGTTTGCACAATGTTTGTTATTAATTTGTAATTAACAACATTAAGTTTTGATATTTTTTAATATTTAAATTTGAACGCAAAGTGCTAATAAAAATGATTAAAAGGTTAATGCCCGCTCATTACGATGGGGTAAGTTTCGTGACTTTACTTTGAGGAATATTCAGTATTTTTGATTCTTCCATGCACAGTATATCCACATGAATAAGTAAAAAGGCTGAAAATACTTTGATGTATTTAACGTTAAAAGGTGTACAGATGGATGGAAATGTATAAAAATGCGAAATGCACTTGAATAGATTAACATGTATATTTAATACAAAAAGCTATAAGTTCATTTTGGATCACTTCGATGTATCACATGCATTCGATTACGTGCGCGTATTGCACTTATGAAATTGCTTCTTTATGAATATGTATAAATATGCACCTGTGCAATTTTATGCACTTGAATGCATTGTCCTTTAACGAGCCCTTTAACGAGATATGAAACTCATAGTTATGGACAATATCGTAGATAAATGTTTATTATTTATAAGTGATAAAACCATTTTTTTCTCTCTACTTATGAACGGAATGTCTTGAAATTTGGGCAATTACAACATTGCAAACGATTTTACATAAATTTGCTTTGATTTTTAAATAACAAAAAAAATGTCAATGTCGGTAAAATCAATCCCCACACAGACAAAAATTAGACTTTATGACTTTTTTCACATTCAGGAGGTTATTACAAATTTTGAATAAACTTTAATATAAACAAAAGAAATTTCATTCGTTTATTAGAAAATTTATAAGAAAAAGTTTAAAATTTCGTTTGCTTCCATTAAAATTTACTCAAAATTTGTAATAACTTCTTGAATAAAAAAAAGTCTATGATATAAGCACTAAAAAATGCTCGATTAAAGAAATGCATCGTCAATATAATAATTCCCTATAGAACAATCAAATTCTCCACGCACGACTCAGGCGTACAATATTCTTAACACACCTCCCGAAACTTCGTAGCAAAGGCCGCTCTTTACCAAATTTCCCTACCGTACGAAAGAAGGCATCTCGCGCGCCAACTTCCGCGCAGAAAATTACGTACTCACGCACGTACGGATGCACCGAGTCTTTTTTTCCCAGCGTCTCTCTCTCTCTCTCTCTCCTGCCGCCAAACTCGAAAATCCACCGAGTGGAAGACGGATTTGGCGATATTTCGGGTATAAACTCCCGGGGTCTGTGCGGGCGCGCATGCCCGCGCCGCTTCGGCGTTTTATTCGCGAGGCGAAGGTTGCTGAGTCGAAGTCAAACTTCCCTCTCGGCCGCGGTGCAGTCGCGGAATGCGAAATTTCGCGGCGGGTAGAGAGTGAGAGAAAAAGAGACAGAGATAAAGAGAGAAAGAGAGAGAGAGAGAGAAGTTCGAAAAACTTTGAGCGAGCTAGTCCTTTTCTCTTGCCACGGTTCCGGCCTCTTTTTTTTCATTCGCTCGCGAGCGGTCCTCTTATTTAGGGCTTGAAAGGGTTTCATTGTTTGGGGTTTGCCTCTTTTTCGGAATTTTTTTTTCTGGTAGCCCTGCGAGTGCGAAATTGAATAATTCATTCCGCGAGAAGAACGATTGACTTGTTGTGTAAAGCTTTTTTGGGGTTGACGTGCGTATGGGGTTGGACCTGTCTGTGTTACTTTCAATCCGATTGTTTTTTGAAAATTTTGTAAATACCTGTTTAATTGTGAAGGTGGCTATTTTAAGAAGGGAATTAAAAAATCCTCTATAGGGATTGACTTTACCGGCATCAATTTTTTCTCGATTATTTAAGAACCCATATACAAATGTTGAAAAAAAAATGTAGCGTCGATGCAAAGCCCTTTCCATCATAGAGATGATTTCAATTTCAAATCATTCCGCTCTTCAGTCTAGGAGAAAAATGGTTTGAACAATTTTACATTAATGTTTAATATTTTCAAGTTATTTTAATAATTTTTCCACTAAACTTGTAAACTTAATAACTTAATAAATGCAACGTAGTGCCCTTCGTAATGGCACAACGAAAAAATTACATTTTCAAAAATTTCTTTCTATTCTTAAATAATCCAGAAAATGTTGATGCCGGTAAAATAAATTCCTAACCGAAAGTTACATCTCCCATTAATTAGTTTCACCCCCAATTTTTTTTTTATATTTCGAGTGTCAAAATCCTACTGTGTAAATAAAAATTATTTTATCACCTAAATTTTAATACATTTATTTTTAAAAATTATCGATAAATAGTTAAAGCCATAAAGCAATTTTACAAAAAAGCACATTTTTTAATCCATAACGTCAAAGCTACCGCAGAAAGCACCTTCTTCAGCAACTGTGAATAGAGAAAAAAAGAAGGAATAAAAAAGTGCGCAACTAAGACCGACCTCCCTCAAAATCGACATGCTTGACGTCCCAACAAACACTCCATAAAAGCGGCGCCTCTCTCTCGAAGCGGCGGGGAAAACAGAAAGGCGCACAGGTCAAGTCAGTGCCAAAAAAGAAGAGGCGCTGAATGCGAGAAAATTAAATATTGCGCGTTGGGGGCGAAACGCTCGCGCACACCTGCACACTTTAACACACTGGGGGACCTCGGAAAATTGGAAGGAAGTCGATAAATCGAATTACCCCCGGCGCGCTTTCTCCGATCGTTTTCTCCCGCGGCGCGTCGCGAGATTCCCGCGCCAAGTCCTCGGGTCCGTCCGTCCGCGCCGCCCGCCTCCCCCGACGACGTCTCGAGCGTGACGCGAGCGGGCGCGCACCGAAATTGGCCGGGGCTGCGAAAGAGACAGCGGCGCGGGGCGCGAAAAAAAGCAAGCTCTCCTAGAGCCGCTCTCCTCTCTCTGTCTCGCATCTCGGTTTTTTTTCACCTCTCCTACGCCGTTTTTTTCCCCGGCGCGAACAAAGGAGATTATTTCGTCCAGGGCAACAAAGGCACCCTTCGATGGCCCGAGGGGCCTCCAGGGGGAGGGGGGAGCGCCTCTCGGACTGATCGAGAAGTAATGGGGTGGCGTCGCGACCGGGTGGGAGGGCCAATTGGTATGTTTGTTTTTATGCGGATTATTTGTCAACTTGTTTGTTACGGATAAAGGTGTGTGGACTGCATCGAAAGAAAAAAACATTGGAAAATCTGCCGGAATGTATAATTGGGAGTAGTAAAAAGTAAATGACACATTAATTATGCACTGAGAAAATAGGTTAGGAAAAATTACTATTTTTTTCGTAAGAGGGCGACCTACTCGACTTAGTAACGATGTTTA
>JAXIUT010016035.1:0-20788 GCA_035586675.1 Eurytoma californica
TATGTTTCAGAGCAAATGAAACATATTTAATGGGGTGGCCCACTATGCCCCGAAGGTTCACATTGCCCCACGGCCCGATATGCCCCGCTCTCCCCTATACCAAAGGAGGTAACAGTTTTATTTCCATTAAATAATAATTTTCAATAAAGAACGCGATTTTTTAAATTAAAAAATATTTTGAACTGCTCTGATAAAAGAAATTAGCTTATTTAAAGTAATTTTAGAGAAAAAAAATCTGTAAAAAAGGTATCTATTTGATTATAATTTTTCACAGAGAGGTTTTGGACGGATAGTTCTAAAAATGTTGTTTTTAACTTAATATTTGTTGTAATTCCAAGAGAAACTCGTCAGAGCTACATTACAGAACATCTATTTTTAGTATAATATCTAATAATCTACGTTATAACGTTCAATCGTTAGTTTCTTTGGTTCATTCTTCCCTTAAATCGCAGCCTATTAGAGGAGATTAAATTCCTCCCAGTATAAATTGGCGCGAATTTGTAGGAAAAAAAGTGAGCAGTGAGTGAAAATAGAAAAAAAGTGAGAGAACTAGGGGGAAAGAAGAGCGTGGAAGTAGAACGATGGTACTGCGTGCATTATGCATGCACTCGGGGAGGGCTAGAATTGAGTGAAATACGATCGGCTTTTAGTAAAATGAGACGAAAATATAGAGTATCGAAGTGCCATCAAGGGCCGCGCGGAACAATACTCGCGGTAAAATGACCAGTCGTACGCTTGTGCATACGTATGAGTGCGTTTTTTTCTTCTCAACTCTCCATCGGCGTCCGACGTGCAATGAAAAACGATCGCATTTTTCCGAGGAACAGATCTCTTTAACGATTTCTTCACTCGCTTCATTTACGCGTAACTGATTTCGTAACGTGCATTCGTAATGGGCCAATTTGAATTTTTAATGTTTTTATAACTGTTTATTGAATATGATTGATAACAATGCGTAAACTTTTCAATTCATTCAGTTAAATTTGGATTATAGTGCAAACTAAATTCGACTTGTACTTTAAAACGGTTTGCGAAAGTTAAATAAGTTAAAATAAGAAAAGTTTTACAACGCCGCTATATTGTGCTTGTTTTATTATTATGCATAAATTGAATGAGAAACTCCTTAAAACTTGTAATAAGTTAATTAATGTAATATTGCTGTATTATTCTGTACTTGAACTTTATAAATGCTTTATCAAATAAATAGTTTAAATCATATAAGACCCAAGAATCACAACACTTTTACTGCTCTATAGTCTTGTTTTCAAGAAAGAAGACTAATTTTTATCTCAAAAAATTTGATATGTGTCTTAATGTACGTATTTTATATAACTTGTCTTGATAGTTCGAATATCAATATTTATCTGAAATCTGAAGTCTTTTGGAAGCCCTAAAATATCTGTGAAAGGGCAACAAGTGTCAAAGTTGTCTAGATTTAACAATTATGATTTTAAAAATTTTTATACTAACCATAACTCAATCTATACTAACTACTGCATCAGCAACGACTAATATGGATAAGGTAGTAATCAAAAGATAACTGCAGGAATCAAGAAAAATAGCAAAATTTTTATTATTTATGATTAAACAAAAATTTCCCACGTGAAAAATGCTTGTAAAGATTTTATAAAATGTGTTTTAAAAAAAATGGTCATATAAAGTTTTCTGAGATTTTTATAAAATGTTCTTTTTTAGGTCAAATTTTATAAAACTTTACAATAAAATATGATTAATAACAAATAAGCTGTGACATTTATTTTTTCTTCCATTTTCAACTCAATTACGTACCCTCTAAATTTGAATAAGTGAAATTCGTTCAAATTCACTTATTTAACGTGCATAGTCGTTCACTTATGCGAATAAATAAACGACTATGCACGTTAAATAAGTGCATTTGGACAAATTTCACTTATTCAAATTTAGATAGTATCCCTATACGTTTATATCCCTATGCACATAATCTTTACAGGTATTTACAATATTCACTATTTAGCATCGATAAAATGTAACGTTGGAGGATAGTTACCCAGTTTTACGAGAGAACAGCTCGAGCCCGCGTAGTTTACTTTCACCGAGACCGCAACAGTAGCCTCGGCTCATTTTTCATTATTCCTGAAGCGCTTATTCAAATGATTGAAGGCTGAATCGCGGTCGCGAGATTAGGCCCCAGGCCGCGCTCGTACGTACGTATACCCGGCCGTTGATATCTCGCCGCTTGATGAAAGAAAACGCGTGCCGAGTTTGAAAGAGAATTTGAGGCGCTCCGCGCTGCATGCAGGAGGTCGACTAGGTAAAGACAAAAAAAAAGAGAGCTCCCTTCATCTCCTCCGGAACGCATAATTGGAAGGTGCAGATGGAGCATCGCTGCTTCGCTACCCTCGAGTTTACATTGCTTCTCGAATATATTTACACTTTTTTTTCTTTCTTAAGAAAATTAGTGCTTTTCAGATAGCAATTTTACTGAATTTATTAAACAGTCTGTAAAGAATATTTATTTTTTATTGATCAAATTTCTGAATTTCCTACAGTTACACAAAAAAAAAAAAACATTGCTGTGGATAAACTTTACACAGAGTTCATTCGGTTTTGCTAATTTCGGCCAAATATTTTTGTTTAACTTTGTAGATAAATTCACTGAGAAAAAAGCAAGTGACAAGTTTACTGCACACTTTAGTAAAGCGGAATATGATAATTATTACCAGTAGTAATATAGTACTTTTAAACAAAACTAAATTTTTAACGGTAATGTTTATTCTTCTGATGTGCGTCATATAGGGTACTACTGAAAACCTAAGAACTTGGAAGTTTCTGCAATCACTTTTTCTTATTGTTTGGAATAGTAATAAAGTGTAAAAGAAAGGTACAAAGTATAGGAAAGTCAATGTTTTTTATACTTACATTTGTTGTGTTTTCTTTTTTAGCGAAAATAAGAAAAACTTAATGCACTTTATTTCAAATGTATAACCGTAGTCGTAAATTTTTTTACAGAACTATAGGTATATTAATACCTGCATATTATAAATTCCCTGTTATTTATTTTTACACATTTTTTGGATCGTGTGAATGTATTATACAAGTAAACAGAAAACTTATTATACTTTCCAAATGTTCAATATATATGACATTTACATGCATATATTCTTAATTCTTTTTTAGGAATTAAAAACCGTGAGACACAACGTTTGAACAAGGATACGAACTAAAAATTTGTTTAAAAGCCAGCCACGATAAATGCGTTTAAGAAAAAGACCAGCGCATTTTAAGGACACGTAAGTAATTTATTTAAAGCGTCTTCTGTGCCGATTTCGCAGTAGGCAAAATAGCGCGTGCGTCAGTACAAAGCAAGCTGACGCATAAAAGCAGAGAAATTCGAGGGAGAGGAAAAAAAAAAGAAATCACCTGCAAATTTTCCTCTTTTTACCTTGGAGCGCAGTTGAGAACCTCTTAATGGAATCTCCTTTTCATGTTCCCGCTGAGCGCACCTTTGCCCACTCACGCCCGTAGCTCCGCTCGAAAATTTCTTTTTCCGAGAACTGCGTTTTCGACTGAGTAATAGACAAGACAAACTAGAAGATCGAGAAAGAGGAAAGAAGAGACGGCATCGAATTTCCTCAAACTGAATGCTTTTGTCTTTGTGCCCCGAAGTGCGTGCACTCAAATTGCCTGTGTAGTTCTTATTTATTTATTTATTCTTTTCGTTTTAATGGGGAAATTTCCATGGCGTGTTTTTAAATTACAAAATAGATGGCAATAAAAAATTCTATTTCATCGGATAAGCAAAATTAATTGTATGTAAATAGTATTAATGCACATTTCGATTACTTTCTCATTAGTATTAATGCTGTTTGAATTATAAATGTCTATCAAAGTAATATATATTTTCGATACGATGAATTTTATTATGATACCTTATAATTTAATTTTGATTTCAAGAATAAAAATATTGTAATGTAAAATCTTCGATGAGGTAATTAATATGCAACTGCCTGAAATACGTAGTAAATATTAATGATTTAATATTATCACAGATAGTTTAAATATATGCAGCTTCCCAGCAAAAGGGCATAACTGCATTTTTGTATGTTTGTAAAAAATTAAAGTTTCCTTTTTTTCGGAGAAACGAAACAAAACTTTAGGTATTGTAATGGGGTTTTAAAAAAATTTATTTATTACAACGTAAATGCACTTAATTATATTATATATATGCCAGCATCGATGCACTTTGCCCTTTTGTATGTTTACCTGTGGTAAATTTTACGTAATCATTTGGAAAATTCTCGATGACACAGATATTACAATTCTGCGTGCCACACATCTTTCCTATTTAAAGATGATTCTTATTTGAGATAAAGTATCACAATAACAGCAGCCAGGTGTATTCGTGAGGAATTTGCATTTAACTTTCAAAAGATGAAAACGTAAGAAAAGCTGCGAAAAACGTACGGAAAAACTGAGGGGTTATTCACTCCATTTTAAATAAGTCACTTTGAAATCACTATTTAATCAGTTTTTAATTTCGTAATCATAATAATTGGTTTTTCAAAATGTAATCACCAAAACAATCAGTTGTAATCAGTAGAAAAAATCAGTAAGTAGATTTTTCCATTTTCCTTTTTGACTCTTACAATAACAGTATTCTCATAATGTTACTGAAACAAAAAATAATGTTTAATTTTTATAAAACTAGTTCAAAATAACGAATGACAAATTAATTTTTCTAACTCTAACTCTATTTTTCAGATAAATGTTCGAGTTTCTTACATCGAGTATTTTATATGTATTCATTTAAATTAAGAGGATGCATTACTTCAATTTTTTAAATAACATGATTATTAATGTACAGTCACATGGATCTGGTCCAAATTAGTTGCCTCGAAAATTTATTGAATGAAATGAAAAACTGTAATGTCGGTATACCTCAGCCCCTAACATGATTGAGCCCAGATACAGCGCATATTAATTTATATATTTATCACCAGATGGATTTGTTTTTCTCAGTAGAAAGACTGATGTCTCAGTTTTATATCTAAACTATTAAGACCTGGGTGTTAGGCATCAAGAGAAGGCTACTGGGACTCCACCAAGTAACTGATAACCACTTAACTGATTATGCAAAGAATCGTGTAATCATTAAAAAATCGATTGAATTATCTTAATCATTGTAATCAAATGTCACTAAAATTATGGTGCATAGCCTCTCGGGAGAAAGAAACTATGTTTAAGTCAACTTTCTTTTTTTTATCCTCGAGTCATTTAGAAGGCAAATTGATGGTGGAACGTCAGGTCAGAAATAATACGCTATTCTTCTCCCCGCCTATCTCTCTCTCGGATATCATTACCGGGCGAAGGGGGCAGATGCTGCAGTAGGCAGGAGCGCGAACTCGGCAGCAGCATCCCCCGTTGAGCGCGCGCAGACGGTGACCCCTGCGCTCTTCCCTTTATGGCAGAGACATGCGAAGCTATTCGAGGTCCTGGGAACCGTTTTTTTCTCCTCCTCTCCTACTTCCTCGCGAGCGCGCGCTTCTCCCCGGGTTAAAGCGCGCCGCGCTCCCCTCGCGCCGTGTTGTGTTTTCACCACGACTCCCCTGCCCCCGGATGCCGCGGTGGATTCCCGCTTTCTGTCTTTCCGACCTACTACTCGGCTGGTGTAATTATTTTCACAGCTTTGCCACGCACACGCGGATTGTTTGGACCGCTCGATCGTGATGATGCACTTGGCCGGCGACGCGCGGTGACTCAGCTATAATGCGCGGTATGGGAATGCCGGCGAGGATTTACCAGCTGAGGTTCCTGTTAACTTTTTTTTCTTAGTGTCTATTGATTTTTAATTTATGATAGCGGAGTATAGAGTTTCTTTTTTATGGTCGATGTCGAGAAAACTTTTTCCTCTTTTTAATTAGTTATAATGATTCATGCATGTAGCTTAAGCTTAATTATAAGCAGGTGCAAGGAAGTTTAAGCTTTATATGGTTCAATTTTTCGTGGGTAAAAATTATATTTTACTGATTTCTCATTTCTCGTATAAAGTCGTGAAATAGGTAAATAGGAGGTATCGGGTTTTCGCACTGTTGAGTTCGTATAGGAACAAATATAGCTATTTTGGGTAACTGAAATTTTTTAATCCGAGATGCGTAACAATTTGCGCAATTTTTCTTGCTTATTTTCCGCTGTCTATAAAATGTCAGTTTTTCGCAAATGTGCGATGATTGAGACTGGCCAAAAGAAAAATGTTACCGGAGAAACTACTGGGCAAGAACTAGTGCAAAAACTACTTAATAAAAACTACTGAATATATGCATAAAATACAATTGTAACAGTGTAAAAATAATTAAATAATTTTCAAAAGATCTACTCGAGTAGTCATTTTATATCATACACACACACATAGTCAAAGTATCAAAAATCAAAATACAGTAAAAAGTAATAGTATAGAGTTAAATTTAAAAGGACTTAAAAGGCAGTTCGTTATAAAAAAAGGTAAAAACTAACTGTTTACGTCAAAAGATAAAACATTAAATATCGATGAAATAAAACGCATCACATCCACTCACCCTAATAAATTAGTGATTCATCTGCTGTTTTTCAGTAGCTCGTTAGTAGTTTATGCAATAATTTAGTAAATAGTTATTTCAGCATTTTTATTTTCTTAAGGCGGCAACATCAATTTATAAGGATTTTCAAAACGTTGTAAATCATAAAATGGGCAAAAAAAAATCATTTAAAAAATTTAAAAAGACTATCATTTTCTATTAAAGTATTTAATTCACAAAATGTAATATAAAAATTAAAAAAATTATTCGATTTAAGAAATACAAAAAGTCGCGAGTAGACCCTTTTATCATAGATACTATTCTTTATTCCAATACTTGTTGTTTACGAGCCGCAGAGCAGCGGAACAAGTGAGGAAGAAAAATTCGCATGTACGTCGGCGGGCGGCAAGAGCCGCGTGTGCAAGGGATAGGTGGCCTTACGTTTGAGTCACGTCATTAATCTCGTTAACGTCCCGCTCGCGGCCCCGGGGCTTCGCCGTGCAACAAGTGCATTTTTCCAGCGCTCTATACCGATCCGGCGTGCAAAGCCCCGCGAGAGCTGTCGCTTTATTAAGTCGCTTTTACAATTTACTTTAACGCCCTTCGCACCTTTCGAGCTTCTAAATGCTTTATGACGTCTGAGGGATTGATGTAAATCACACGTACAAACTATTCCGCTTATGGTTATTATTTTTTCTCGCCAATTTATTGAGCTGTGCGCCAAAGTGAAATGAAAATATAAGAAGTCTTTCGAGAAATTTCAAACTTTAAATATATTGACATCTGAAAATGTGTGTACTTAACATTGAATAAAAAATTAGTCAAAAGGCTATTTCTGTAAAAACTGCTTTTTGTCATAATATCAATGTGTAGTTAAATTATGTGAAGTTCCAGTGGCTCGCATCAAGCAGTTACTTTATTGATTGTTAATAATCACAGTTTGATGCGATCATCAACATTAATTTTTATCTCAGACTTTACAAATTCATTCTTTATCCATTCGGTATTATCATCTGCATGAAACATCAGAAAATGTAGTCACCTAAATCCAATAAGGCTATACATACGTCCACTTTTCTCATTCAAGATATAGAAAAAAGTTTTCTGTAAGTTATGCAAATAAAAATATATGTGATACAAAAATCGCATTCTCAGAGAAAATATTTTCAAATTTAATTTCTAGCAAATAACTTTGCGATATAAATTTAAAACCAAAAATGTTCGCAGATTCGTAAGGTATGATGATTACTCCTTTTTCATATAATAACTACAATACCATATAAAAATGAATATTTAATGAATGTAAACAGATGGACTATTTTTAAGACTACATTACGTACATTGCAAACATAACTTACTTTTTCATTCTACTTATTTTTTTAACATTCTAACATTATTTGACGTTATTAAATATTGAAGACTATATCATTAGTTTATTACAGTTTTTTTTTAAACAACTCAAGAAATTCCAAAAGTGAATATTAAATATCTTTGCTGTAAAGCATTTCTATATACTGATATTACGTGACTAAAATAATTTAAATAATGGCCATGTAAAATATAGTGTCCGAAATTCGTTACATAAAATCTCGCGCAAGATTTCCTTTGAGATCTTAATGAGTTTTAGTAACGAGATCTCATGCAAGCGGCACCCGATAAACACATTTTCTCGGTGGCAATGCCCATTCATTACTCGATCCGCAAATCGCCCATATAGCCCGGTAGTATATCGATAAATTCGTCGCATTGTTCAACCGGCAAACCCGAAAAATTTCGCCGGCAAGCCAAGCGCAGCGACGCGTCGTAAGAAAGCAGCCGCGGCATAAACATGCAGCGCGCGAGTGCAAGTTCAATTAAGAAATTCTCGGGGCGACAGTGACGAATGGACGACAAAGTGCGCGCGCGCACATACGGGCGCGAGGAAGAGAGGAAAAAAAAAGAAACGAGCGAAAAACAAAGTTTGACGCACCGTGCGAATCGCCGTCGTGCCTTTAGCACCTCTTGAAGGCGGTGCTCGCCGTCTGCGTACGTGTACATGTATACACGTAAATACACGCGGGACTCGACTCGCGCTCGCGGCCAACAATGTATGTTAATGCCCGTCATAAACCTCGGCAACAGGTTCATTTCTCGAGGGAGTCGCGCGCCGCGAAAATCCGTAAGTCGAGCCGCGCGCCCGCCGACATTTTTCAAGCGAACGCCTGAAAAATCCCGTGAATTTGCGCGCGAGCCTTTTTTATCCCCCTCCCTCCCCTTTTTCTCGTCGATGACGCCTCGCGTGTGTATGCACCGGGAACGAGATGCGGTGCGGCGTTCGTTCGACTGTATACACCTCGAGGTCGGTCTCTCCGCTTTACTCCCCCCTTCTCTCGTATGGGTATGTATCTGAAAAATCGCGATGGCAAATGCGTGTATACTTATGTCGTAAGTTATCAGGATGCCGGAGTTAAATGTGCCGGCGCCAGGTAAAAATTCCGCAGTATTTGTCAGATATTTATGTCAGCCCTTCTATCCAATATAAAGTACTGCGGGTCGTTTTGTACTCAAAGTTTCGCACGATTCCTAAATAATAAATCCTGGGTCTGTATTTGCATAAACAATATTTCGCCTTAAGTGCCTTTAGTAGCGTTACCAGTCGCGTCATTTGCAATGGCCTACGTATACTAGCGTTTATATGTGGTTAGTATATATAAGTAGCATTACATTTCTATTTGATCGATATTTCATTTATTTATTTTGTTGGAAACTGAGCACCTTTAGAGAAAATCCGTTCAAATTGATGTTTTTTTATTCAAAGGTGACATTTTATTTTCATGGTTCAAATTTTGCACATTTTCGAGAATTTTATAGTACCAAAAGAATGCAGCATTATTTACGGATTTATTATGTTATCTCTGCTGCGTTCGATTTAGATATGGAACCCACATATTACGATATATGATGAGATATCTCGTCATTGTGCACGAGATGGTTAAAATATATATGAAATTTATAGTAGCGCATGTATAACTATATGAGAGAACAAGTAATGCTTCGGCTCGTAACTTCGGAAATATCGTGAATTTCGTGATAACATTTTTAAGGATATTACTAATAATATACTAATAAACTTTTTATCAAAGTAATACTGTTATTCTGATTTAAAATATCTAAATCTGCAAAAAAAGTCACCAAATTTACCTAATTAAAAACCTGTAAAACTTGAACACTAAGTACAATCTGTACACTATCTGTGAGATTTTGCAGCAAAAAATCATGATTTCTCTTCGTCTTAATAATCGATGGTGTGCTATCAAATTGTACTCAATTTGCAGTAAATGATGCTTTTCTTAAAAATATCAATACAGTTAGCAAAATAATATTAGCAGGATTTTAAAGAGCATACTTTAATTCGTTGCTGTAACGCAAAAAGGTACCAACTCTGAATTCAGTTGGAGAAGGTACCAACTCAGAATCCGATTGGAGAAGGTATCATCTCAACGGCCGCATTGAGATGGTACCTTCTCCAACCGGCTTACGAGTCGGTACCTTTTCCAAGCGGCCGCTGTGATGATACCTTCTCCAATCGGATTCTGAATTGGTATCTTCTCCAACTGGATTCCGAGACGGTACCTTTTTGCTCTAGAGTGACGGATTAGTCACCAATGACTATCATAGTCAAGATTTTGATTAAATACACTTGCATACCACTTAAAATTAGCAAACAAATCTTTTACTCGATATTCAACTTTAAGTCAGAATGCAGATGTATAGATGCTTTAAACCAGAACGGCAGAAAAAAATTTGAATTTATAAACTAGAAAAAATCTAAAGTAGCCTCTTATAACGTAGGTATGCGACGATGAAGCTTCATTATACTCATTCGAATATGTAGAAAAACATAATTCGTGAGAGCGCGAGCAGTGGTAAATTCATAAATACGCCACGAAAGGGGTTTCGCCAGAAAGAGGAGAAAATATGCAAGTGCCGTGAAGAGCTGCGACCGATCGCTATCCACGTATACATGCTTTTCGCGTTGGTGAAGTTACGAAAGAGCTTTTTTTCTCCCCCACCCCCTCCCTCTCTCTCTCTCTCTCTCTCTCTCTCTCGCTCTCGCTCACTCTCTATCTCTCGCTCTCTCTCTCTCTCTCGCTCTCGCTCTCTCTCTCTCTTTCTCTCGTTCATTGGAACGCATTGACGGTAAGTACCTCCATCGTCTACGGGGTACTTGGACTAATCTCGCAATCAATCTTGAGACTCGGGTCAGAAGCCGCAGCTGTTCTTGCGCTCGTGCGGTGTTATACGGGCCAGGCGGTGGCGCCTTGCCGCGGAGCGAGCCGTGAGCTGCGCGAGCCGAAAGGGAGAGGAAGATAGCGAGCGAGGGGGCGAAGCGAGTATCGACGCCTGATAAGCAAAAAGAGGAGACGAGCCGGCGCGGGAAAGTCAAGTCGACGGCGAACAGGCACTCGCAATTAGAAAGGTCGCCTTTTTCTTTTTCGCCTTGCTCGCTTTCTTCGCGCCGAGGAAATTTTCATTAGCTATGCGATTCCGACGAAGCGATGATAAAAGATTGAATAAATTGGAAATATTTTGCGCATGGGATACTTTGTTAATTGTTTTGGAATATCATTCGTTGATATTAATTTAAAGCGAAATTTTAAATAAATAATTTGAGCCATTTGAATTATTGAATATTCCTGATGTTAAAAATTTAATGTTTATACACTTCAATATAGTAATGTTATAATCGTTCTCTGGAAGTGTATAGGAGGGATACCCATTTAATCCTTGCAGTCATTATGAATTAAAATTTAATTAAAATTTAAGGTTTTTGAGTAAATACTTTTAAAAACTATGCAGACATTTATGCTTATTGCAAACTTTTAAAGTAATGTATGCAAAGAAAGAAAAAAAAACAAACATTTTTTTTATGAGTTGATAAGCAACCCCCCGAATAATTATGTTCTGCAATTGAATTCAAAATTTAAATTTAAAAAGGTGTCGAATAGCCGCACTTGCCTGGCATTCATTTGCTTTTTTTGTAGATTATTAAATTGGTCTCAAAAAAAAGATAAATATTTTTTTGTTCTGTATAGAGGATACGTAAGCGAAAGGGTTACCTGGCTTTTCACTTGAATAACGCCAATGAATTTTGTTTGTTTAAAATACTCTATTTCCGCAAATAATTTAAAACAAAATTAAATTTTGTATAATTTTAATTCTGCATTTAGTATACGCAACTTAAGAGATAAACTTACTTAATTGAGTTATAGAATGTTATAGGGTATACAGAAAAATGAAAATAAAAAAAGGAAAATGCAAAAATACAAAAATCTGTGCCAATTACAATAGATGTCAAACATACAGGATTTTAGTCAAATTGCTATATTTTTTTCTACATGTACAATTTCTTCGTTATTGGATAAAATATGAATTTATTTCAACCTTTTTAAAGAATTTCTTCACCGTCTCTGCAGATAATTTTAAAATTCAAATGGGACGAGTAAATTATCTTCCTTAAGCACTGTTTTTCTATTGCGCAATATTAAACATATTCAGTAAAAGAGTAATACAGCCAAGAAGAATTTTAGAGCAAGAAATAAAAATTTAAAGTTTTATTAAGAAAGCCAGAATAAAACAGAGCGAAAGAGAGGAAGAGAGAGGGAGAGAAAGGGGGGATGTAGAGAATCGCAGGAATCGGATGACACCTGAACAAAAAGTTTCCGGCAGTAGGACAACCCGCAATGTTGAATGATCATCGTAGCCGGTGTGCCAGAAGCGAAAGGATATCGCAGGAACGAAATCCCTGCCCGGTTTTCCCATCCATAGACTCATCATTTTGTAGCATCCCCCGATGCAGCTGGTGCTTACTCTCAGCGCAGTGACTGGGTAGGTCCAAAGCTATGGGAGAGAACGAGCTCCGCGCAGCTTTGCAGCTATTGTATTAGGATGGATTATGTGTGCACAGTAAACGTTTTAAAAAGCCAAATAGAATTAACTGCTCGTCATTTTAACTACTTGAGCTTCCTTCCAGTTCATAATGAGTTTCATCAAGACGGATGCACGCCGATATGAATCTTGAAAATTAGAAATTACTTTTTCATTTATTTGCAAAGAAATTAATTATTAAAGTTCGTGATTTTAATAAACACTCTGATTAGAGAATAGTGAAATTAGAGATAAGATATTGATTTTTTATATTTTTATATATTTAAGAAAATAGGAGGATAATAGAAAACATAATTTCTATCAATTCTGCAGAAAGTTAAATTGCTATTCTGAAAAATATAAGTCGCCACCTATATTAAAAATAAAAACAAACAATAAAGAGAAAGAAAAATGTAAGGATCGAATGCTCCAACCGCCGTGTTAGGCAGATTTGCGCATAGTTCGAGTGCTCCTAAATTTCGACTTCAAACGTATTTATAATTTATTTATTGAAATTATTAAAACGAAAACCTTACACATACATCTGTTATTGCCATTGCGTAACGCAAAAGATGTTTCACAATTCTTTCGAAAATTCTGCCAAATATTTTCTTTATTAAAAGAGTCTTAATAAATTTTAGTTATTATTTAAAAGTAAACATTTATTCAAATTGCGCTAGTACAGCATGAATTTAGATGCACTTGTAAATGTCGTGGAATATTTTCTAGTTATTTGGTTGACGCTAGTTTAGGTATTGGTGAGTTCTGTAAATAAGACTAATTTTTAATTTGCCTTGAGAGCGCGCCGAGTCAATGCTTTAACAAGGGATGGTATATACGTTATAATTTAAAAAATATCTCTTTTATGTATTTTTTTAAGATTCATCGATAATAATTATAAGAAGAAAATTATTAGTTTAGAATAATTTAAAGACATTTATTGACATTTGTACAAAATTTAAGTAAATTTACTAAGATTTTATTGAACCAGAAAATTTACACAAGTAAATCCTACAGAGGTAAACACAGTTACCTCTACAAAGGCTGGCACTTCTTGTAACTAACACTTAAGACTACTTAAAAACTAAAAACATAAAAATTTTTACTTTATAAAACTAAAATTAAACATATTGAAATAAAACTTTATAAACTATATTATTAAATTATTGAAATAAAACTTTATAAACTATATTATTAAATTATTGAAATAAAACTTTATAAACTATATATTTTAGATTAATTTTAAATAATTAATTAGACAAATTTTAAACAATTTCTTTGAAGTTTTGAGTATATTAATCTTCAAGTTGAAACCAATACTAATTTTTACTTTTATAATTAAGAGATTTTTACTTACCTCATACTGAAACAAGATTGCCAAATCGGTTATGCGAAAGGTCGTTGATCACATTTACGGTTTTCATTCAAACGCGTCAGACTTTTGTGAGCCTCTTGTAACTGCTCTGCATTTGAAAATAATTACAACTAAAACGGGTTGCTGCTCCCCGATCCTCGCACTACAGCGAGCCTGAATTATCCGAAAAATAAAGAAAAGAATAAGTTGAAAGCAAAAAAAAGAAGCAAAGGTTTGTGTACCGCAGGTATAAGAAAACGGCTCGTCCCCCGGGCGCATTTCAACAAATCAACGACTTTTCGCGTCTTGTTATTTCCGGTTGCAAATCCACGGTTACTGCCTGTTTTGACTGACACCGCGCTCGCGCGACGAGCCACCCGAGCGAAATGCGCCGCTCGTGCGCTTCAAGTTCCACACTTAAACCTCGCGAGGTCCAGTCTAACCGGAAGTACTTGCACTCGCGCAGGTATAACACTCGCAAATCTCTGGTATGACCAAGGCTCGCGTCTCAATCGTGGCGGGCCGAAAAATCGCCAAACGTACGAGGCTCGCTGATTCTTATCGCGTGAGTTAGCCCCGCGGTACTTATATATACTTAGCATAACCGTGGGCCACGCGGATAGCGATCTTTACAAGGGTACTTAGCAGCGTTCGATTAGCCGTGGATTCCTCGGGCGGGCGGAAGAGCCGGAAGGCGATTGTCCCGCCGGCCGGCCGCACGCGATCCGCAGAGCTTCCGTGTGCACGGGTTCGGGCTGTCGGGTCCGGCCGGACTCGTCCCCGGTACCCTCGCGGTCTTTAATCAATTTTAATTGAGTGGCGCGTCGCCGCCCCGCCGGGGAGGGGGCCGCGCACCTGCGGAAACCTCGGCGAGCGCGTGCTGTCCATCGGGACGCATCAACGTCCACTTCCGGCTAAGCGCGCGCAAGGCCCGCCCGGGCCTACTCCCCTTTAAAGCGGCCCGGTACTGGCTATCTGTACAAGTGATCTTGACAAATACGCCGTATTCGGGACTGCTTTATGGTGAGCGCACTTTGTGAGCGTAAAGTGAGCAGTAAAATTTAATGTAAGTTATGTTACAGCGAGGATAAACAAACAGTTGTTAATGTGGACTAATTGTATATCATACATATCATATCATAGCTTCTTTGGTGCTAAAATTTATATTTGCGTGTAAAAAATTGGTATAACTTGAACATAATCTGTGCATTTACTGTAAAAATGAAGTGACAAAATTTATAATTAAAAATAATAATATATTATAGTTTTTGTATAATTTAAATATAATTTATTTATATCAATAAATTATTTTGTTGTGTGAAAAAAAGACAAAAAAACATTTTTTTTTACACCTAGATTAAGTATAAATTTTAATAAATTATGTCTTTTGATTTCACAACAATTGTTCTCACAGAAGTTTTTCTCAAACTCAAAGCGCACAATTTTTTTTATTTCCAATTTTAACCCCGACAAGCTTACACACTATTTCAAAGATTAATTTTTCTCAAAATTTAAATATATAGTAAAATAAGTTTATGGGTAATTGATCGTTTAATTATGTTTGTAAAAAAATTCAATCAAAAATGCTGAAAATATAGGAGAAAAGGAACAAATCTAAAAAGAAAATTTGAATATTAATCAAAAGGTCGTTCTAAATACACGAAAAAATATTTAGGACTTTAAAATTGATGCGCTTTTAATTTGGTCATTAAAGGGTTACAAAGACATTGCCCTAAACTGATTTTGGTTTAAAAAATATTTTAGTTTGTTACAAGATCTGATAACCCGAGTGAGGATATGTATCTGTGGCTTCGTGACAAGGGACTGCATTTTTGATAAAATTGAGATAACCTCATGGGCTAGGAACCTTGCAAGGGCCATTTTTACTTGGGGAACTTTCAGAATTATCCTCGAATGTAGACTTAGAATTAGAATGTTCATTAGAATATAATTAATAAACGACTTGGTAATATTATAAAAAATCGATTTTATCGTAAATTGCACTCTTACAAACACATCATTATTTTCTTATTTCCACTTTTCTTGATCCAACGTCCAGATAACTAAAAGGAATTATCTAATTAGTAATTATAGACATAGAATTACTAGTTTCATTTTATAGTGTAATAATGTTCAATACGTAGGACTGTACTTTTCTGATTATTAACATAAATTAATATTAACGTACGTAAAAGATTGTATTTCCTTAAAAATGTTTAAAATTATAAAACAAATAAAACAAAAAATTAAGACACCATAAATTTTGATATGTTTTATCACTGTAGAGCATAATACGTTTTTAGGCACGAGCGACGGACCATGGCTCATCATCATCATCGATAAGCCAATCCTAAAAGGCACCCGTACTAAAATCTAATAAAATGAAGACGTAAGCAAGGGATTTAGACATTTGCTTGAGCGCAACCTCGTCGGCGCTGCCGGCAACGAATCTATCCGCTCCGAAAAAAAAGATCCGACCGGTACCCAAAGTTCCGAAAATCGAGGAGCGGGAGCGCCGAGGGGTAGCGAGGGCTCGAATAACTCGTTCGCGGGCGCACGATTGCCGATGACCCGCGGCGATTCCGCGGGATGACCCCTTAAGCGGACGCGCTAAACGATGGTGTAACGAATTTATCGGGGCAGAGCATCAAGGGGGGGGGGCCTCCGGGGGGAGGATCGGCGCGCGACCGATCGCCTGCGCCCGCTATGCTTTTTCGTGACGGCAGCGAGGGCCCATTACCCCGTGGGCCCCGGGATAAAAATCCTGATTATGAATGTAGATGCAATCGCATGAGAATTTATTGGCCACGAGTTTTAGTGCTTATAGTCCGGCCCCGCGCCGCCTCTCCTTATTTCTCTTCGGTCCCCGTTGCGCGCCCGCTACGTGCTCTTGTTACTTCGTGAGATGCGCTTTTTGTCTTGGCTCGTACTTCGTTTTTCTTTTCTCTCTTTCATTTCTGCACTGCTCCGCGGACTAAGGGCTTTTAATGTAATTGCATATTTTACGTATCTATAAAGGACGTAATGCTTCTGAGAATCGAGGTGCCTTGTTAATGTGATGACATAATTAAAGTCAGCTTTTCCGTGCTTTTCAGCTTTTCGAAGAAGCAGACATTCTGTAATATAATACAGTTAAAACTATTAAAAATGTGTGAGAAATCATATAAATTACGCTTGCCTGTCTCACTTCCTTTGAACGGCTCGCCTAGGCAGCATCTAGTCTCCTCCGATGTGACGCCCGATATGACGCTCGCTTATACTCTCCGCCACACTTTCCTTCACCGAATCACTTTGTAAAAGCGTATTTGTTTAATAAAAACAAACAATGAATCTAACTATATGAAATATAACCAAAATTTTCCTACCACGAGACACTATACTTTTCTATTATGTGCTGCAATTCACTCAACTATGTTTGGCAACATTTGGTTAAAGAAATTTATAGGGTAGTTGAATAATTTGTGATTGCAAAATTATCGATAAAATAATTATATTGATATTCTAGGTGATTGTGTGATTTTTAAAAAAGTCAATTATAATCAATGAAACGATAATCGTACGGTGGAGCAACAGTAGCCTTCTCCACACATCTCTCATATCTTAGCTGGCTATGTATAAAATTGAGACAGTAGATCCGTTAGCGGGACACACGTTTTAGAATCTACCTGGCGTTAAATTTGTCATACACAATCTAGCCCAAATACATTTTAATTTGAATGAATCCACATCAAGTGAAGTACACCATGTATATGACTCGACTGATCGGTATTCCAGTAACAGTCAAACATTCCACATGAAAAAATTTTGCTTTTATAAAACGAGTTTTATAAAAAATGGACATATAAATAATTTTTAAAACATGTTTTTTACTATGTTATTTTATCAAATTTTAAAATTTTCGAAGATGAAAACGTTATATGCTCATGTAGCGTACATAACTATTTTATTATAAAGCTTTATAAAATTTATTCTTAAAAAGTATATTTTATAAAACTGAGCGTGTCTACTTTTTTTATAAAGCACGTTTTATAAAAACACTTCACAAATTTTCTTCACGTGGGAGATCACGAATCGAAGAGTTGTAAGTTCTACTGTTAAACATTTTTAAAACTATTTTAAAACGACTTAATGACTATGATAATTGATTGGTGTTAGTTTTATTTATTTATTTTTATTTAGCTGATAAAGCATGTACAGTTTCCAAAAAGTCGTTGTTACTTTAAATAGAAATTAATTAAGAGAATAAAATCCATGTCTGTAAATCATCATTTGAGTCTCTATAAAGTTTAGTCTGTTTGGGAGGTCTTTGCAAAATTTCCAAAAATTGACAATTTTTAAATTATCATAAAAATCTGTTTACGTCATTCTTACAATAAAAGAAATTAATCGCTAAATTTTCAAGTTATTTTATTTATTATTTGAATTTCAATTAATTTTATATTTTTTCAATGATTAAATATACGTGTTTTCAAAATGTTTTGCGCATAGTTTTGACCAACTGACTTCAAACTAACTATAAGTGTATTCTGTTCCATTTTCTATGTAGAATAAAAATGGTCTCATTATTTAATTCCATACTATACTTTTTCGAAAACAATGCAAAAAACAATTGCTTGACTCATACGGTTTGAAACTTTGCGCGACTCTCCCCTTAAATAAAAATGTTAGATTGCTTTTTGAGTTTCTACTTAATTTAAATATTTACGTCAGTACTTATCATTTTGAGAAATTTATTAATTTTATTTATTTTTTTTAATTTTTTTAAATTTATTTATTTTTATTTTTTAAGTTACAGAATATCACAGAGTGAATAATCCTTCAAACGACGCGATCCAAAACTGTTTCAAATATTATTTTCTCAAGTCTACCCAACCTGGACGAATGTTTTCCAACTTAAGATTTACAGAAGATTTACAGTAAGCGCCGAGTTAAAAGAAAACAAAAAAAAGACGATGATTTGCTTGCCAAGACAGAGTAGTATAAAATTGGACTTAATAAAGTCCGGCCTTGGACTTCCGGCGCGGTCTCCCACTTTTTGGGCTCACAAAAGCTAAGGGCTCGCGCTGGCAGGTAATGAAATTGCGAAGCCAGAATTTTCCCAGAGGTGTACGTTACGCGCGCGCTCCGTGTTTAAAGCTCGCGCCGCGCGGCTTTGAGCGCGGGTATTTGCATAGGTCGTAGAGTGCTGCGCGCCGCCGTTGCACCGCGCGTTACGCCAGGCAAAATCGCCGCGGAGAGGCCACCCATCTGACGCGGCGCCGGCGACTAAAAGGATTTGATTTGACAAGCGGCGATTCCGGAAACTCGACGCTCCGGCCCTCTTGTTACTTTCTTTTCCGCTGTTAGGACCTTACGCTCCTTCTTTTTTTCGGACTTTTGACTGCTTGACGTGGACGTTTGGTATCTCGCTTCGATGACAGGCTTCGTGACGGACTTAACACTAAGCGTATTCATCTTCCTTTTTTGTCCGTGCAAAAGAAATTCGTTTCTGCTTTGGGCAAAGTTAAATTTATTTAACGTATTCTCAAAATTAATTAAGAAAATTAAAAAAACGTTGATAAACGAAAATAACAATAGGGGAGGGGAGAGCAGCAGGGAGAACAGAATAAATTAGCGGATTTGATTTAGGTATACCGGGTATAAAGATGACTTCTTAAAAAAGTGACAAAGATTGAAAAATAAAATATCAAAGCGCAGTAAACAAAAACGCAAGAGAAATATTTATAATTCTGCGAATAAAATAAATTTGTCTCTTGTTATGACTCTAACACTCATTATCCTTATTTCTTAGGTGGGAATTTATCGATGTTGAATGAGTACAACTGATTTTTAATATTATCAGTACAACGTTTCGATAACTGAATCGTTATCCTTTTCAAGTACTAAAATTTATTTAAGAGATTTTTTTATACTACAAGTCAATTTTTTATGAATACAATATAAATTACAATTATTCGTCTTACCTAATTTACAATCAGTGTTGTACTTCGTCATGATTTCTGAAAAATAAATTTGTATTTTTTTACGAAAAAAATGTTACTTTTGAAAATTTTTAAAAGTTATAACTTACTCAAATAAGGATACCCTAACAGCAAAAGGAATTCTTCAAGAATTCTGTTATGTGAATTTTGTTACAGATGTCACACGAAAGAGCTCTTCACGAACTCTTTTTGCTGTTAGGGTACAGAATACTGTATTTCGTGAAATTTTTATTATAAATTTATATGCTTAACCTAAATCTATTCTGTATGGGTGGATTGTTTAAATAGATGCCTTTTTCATAAGTTTTTCATTCATTCGTTGGTATCTATTATATCCCTTTCTTCCCTATCAAGTTTTAAGCACAGGAAACGTTAAAATTTAAGGCTTTCTTCATAATAGTATATTCTTCGATCAAAAATAGGATTTATATTAATCAATTTAAAATTATGAAGAAATATTTTTCAAATTATGCACTCTCAAGTGAAAGAGTGAAAAATTTAATGCTTGGGTTCAAGTGAAAAATTATTCAGGAAGAAATAGGCTACTCTAAGTTTCATTGGTTCAGGTTTTTCTAACAGAGTGAAAAAAGTAAAACGTTTTTTCGCATTATGTTATAGTAATTTTTGGAAAGTAAAAAATTTCATAATTTTTGTTGGCCTCTGATTCTTAAAATGTTGAACTTGTCATTCACAAAAATATCTGTTTTTAAATAATATTAATCCTTTAATTAAAATCCCGTCAAATATTCATTAAAGAATATCTTTAATTGAAGTTATCTTTGCAAAAAAGTTCTTTTTAAGATTTTCTTAGCTTTTTCGATTGCCTTTACTATTTTAAATAAAATTTATTACAAACTCAACTAAAGGCTAAATAGTGAAGTTTGCAACACCTGCATATAATGATTTTACTTTACTGCCGATTGTTATTATAAAAATATATTATTTATTTATTTATTTATTTATTTATTGTTTGACGGGCTAAAAACCCTTGTAATTACAAAAAATATATACAATAG
>JAXIUT010016066.1:0-20748 GCA_035586675.1 Eurytoma californica
GTGAGTGTGCCTCAACATTTTTTTTTAATTTTTTTTGAACCCTCTAACGCGTTTTTTTTTGTAGAATTCCTCATATATTCACAGTTATTAAATGATTACTATGACTTATGATTTTCTAATGAGACGTCGATCTTCTTACATAATACATGATATATCGATCTTCTTACATAAAAGTATCTAAAACGATGTTCAGACTTAAGAAAAAGTAATGTGTACTTCTAGGAATACGACGTAGAGATAATCCACATGGAGGAGAGGATAATAGACCTGAAGAACGCCGAAGTACTGTTTGACTTGCCTCCGGCGGACTACACGAACTTCTACCAGGTGAAGAAGGACTACCAGGCGATGGAGGAACTATACACGCTTTACGAGGCTCAGAAGGCGGCGCGCGATGTTTGGGCGAAGACCCTCTGGGTCGACCTCAATCCCCAGCAGCTGATCGACGGCATGGACGGCTTCCTCCGGGAGTTCCGAAAGCTGGCCAAGCCCGTGAGGAACATGGCCGTCGGCAAGTTCCTCGAGGCCAGCATGAAGAACTTCAAGAACTCGGTGCCCCTCTTCGTGGAGTTGAAGAACGAGGCGATGCGCGAGAGGCACTGGAAGGAGCTCATGGACCGAACCGGAAACCATTTTGATATGTCGCCTGATAGGTGCGGACGAAAGAAAAAATAGTAGCGGGATCAGTGAAAGTAACTTTTTTCGTGTGAATGACTCGATAGGTGCATTTTGTATTTACGATCGTGGTTGAAATAGCGATGGAAATATTTTTTATTTTAAAATAGGATTAAACAATTTTGTGTAATGTTTATGTATATATTTTTTATGGTTTTAAAGTAATTGTATTGTAATTAATATTTAGATGAAATATATGTTTGCGCAATAATTTATTTATTTATTTTTCAGCTGTAGCTTTTAAACAGTTCATTCTAAAACTGGTTAAAAGCTATTGACATACACTAATACAACATGTATATTAAAATTTATATTGATTGTTTTCTATCATAAAAGTCAGTGTTATTTACAGCCAGACAAATGTGCAATGAGTGAAAAAGTGAGCAAAGATAATAAGATATATGATAATAAACTTAGAAGTGTTTTGATACTTGCTTAAAATTGACATTTGACTAATACAAAATTTAAGCGTTGTAATGAAATCATGGCTAATATGGAAGGGTGAGCTTTTGATCATTAAATATATTTACAGTAGTAATGGTAGTAATACGCTTCAATAAACGTAGAAAAAGATTTACTTTAATTTAGACCTTAATTTTTTATATCAATATATTATTTAAAATATCTTCTTTTGCAACCAATCACTGTAATAATAAAGGTTCACTCTGGAGAACATGTTCGCAATGGACTTGGCGCGCTACCAGGAGATCGCCGAGGCAATCGTGGGCAATGCTCGAAGTGAACTTGCAATAGAGCGCGGCGTCCAGGAAGTCTCGCAGATTTGGTCAGTGATGGAGTTCAAACTAATAATGCAGTCAAAAGGAGGCGAAGAGCGTGGTTTTTTACTTGGTAGCGTTGAGGAGCTTAATCAGGTGCGTTAAATGTAATTCCTAATAACACAATTAAATCCGCAGAAAAGCTAGAAAACATTGTGCAGAAATTCTGTAACAATTACGACACGACAAGCATTGAATAAACGATTTTTTGCAAAAGACAATGAGAAAAGGTCATATAATTTAAAGCTCTATCCGCTGATCTTCTATAAGCTTTTTTACTCTATAGTTCGTTAAGTCCAACTAATAAAACAATGATTTCAGATTCTGGAGGATAACACCTTGAATTTGCAAAGTATGTCGGCTTCACAATTCATTGGACCATTTCTGAGTGTCGTGCAAAAGTGGGAGAAGGCGATGCGAACGATAGCCGACGTGATCGAAGCTTGGCTGGAGCTCCAGAGGCGCTACTTGTACCTAGAGGGCATATTCGTGGGCGGAGACATAAGAGCACAGCTACCTGACGAGGCCAGGCGTTTCGATGACGTTGACAAGAGCCTTCGTAAAATCATGCTTGACGTCGTTAAAAATCCCAATGTACTAGCTTGTTGCACCGTTCCAGGTAATAATTATTATAACTCCTTTTTTTTAAATTAATTGAACATTACTGAGTAGCTAAAGTAAATGAATATATTTTGTAGGCCGAGAAGAGGAATTTACAGGGCTAATAAATGCCCTGGAAAGATGTCAAAAGTCTCTGAGTGAATATCTGAAGAGCAAACGTGCCGTCTTTCCGCGTTTCTCGTTCATCAGCGATGACGAACTTCTCAGCATTCTGGGTAGCTCCAAGGCCGACTGCATCCAGGAACACGTAGGCAAGATGTTTGACAACCTAGCGACATTCAGGCTCGGTCCTGACACTCAAGATCGGCTTGTGGCCAGCGCGCTGATATCCACCGAAGGTGAAGTCATGGAATTCAGGGATGCGGTGCTGGCCGAGGGCAGCATCGAGAATTGGATGGTACTTGCCCTCGACGAGATGCGACGATCCAATAGGTATCTTACGAAAAAGGCGGTTTTCGATTACGGCAAAGTGAGGGAATACTTGACCAAATGTGTATGGCCATGTTGTATTAAAATACTAATTTAGAATGTATTTTTTCTGTATAGATGAAAAAAATGAGAAACGAGTGGATGCTGGACTTTCAAGGGATGATGATTCTTGCGGCAAATCAAATCTGGTGGACTGCGGAGGTTGAAAATGTGTTCAAAAAGATTACAATGGGCCAAAAGCGAGCTATGAAAGATGTACTGAAAATATATTGTTTTTGTACTTGCTTCACACTTTTATTTTTTAAGGAATTTTTAGTGATTTAATGAACTTTTTGATTATTTAGTACTTGTACCAGCTTAATCAACAATTGGACGAAGTTGTTAAATTGATGGGTGGAGACACGCTTACAGAAAACGATCGAAAGAAACTTGATTCGGTGTTGACGATCGATGTTCATACTCGAGATATCATTGAAGGATTCGTCAGAGATAGTATAATGGATGCTCTAGAATTCGAATGGGAAAGTCAATTAAGGTAATTAAATACATAGTACGGAATTTTTCATAAGAGTAATAAAAATATTTCAATGATAGATTTTACTGGATGCATGATTTGGACAATCTGTATATAAATCAGTGCACTGGAACTTTTGAATACGGCTACGAATATATGGGTCTCAACGGAAGATTAGTGGTTACTCCACTCACAGATCGAATTTATTTGACAATAACTCAAGCTTTATCGATGCAACTTGGTGGTGCACCAGCAGGTAATAATCAAATTATTGATCATTCTTCATTTCAATATAGAATAATTAAATCAATGATAACTATGGTAGGGCCGGCTGGTACTGGAAAAACTGAAACAACAAAAGATTTGGCAAAAGCGTTAGGTCTTCTGTGTGTAGTAACTAATTGTGGTGAAGGTATGGACTTTGTAGCAATCGGTAAGACTCTTAGTGGTCTAGCCCAGTGTGGTGCTTGGGGATGTTTCGACGAGTTCAATCGAATCGACGTGTCTGTACTTTCTGTTATCTCCACACAATTACAAACCATTCGATCAGCGTTACAGCAAAAGGCACAACGATTTATGGTAAGTTGTATCTTTTAAATAATTTTCTATCATATCTATACACAAGTAATACAACAATAATTTTATGTTCCGTAAAGTTTGAAAATCAAGATATCGTGATGGATTCAAAAGTCGGCATATTCATCACAATGAACCCTGGTTACGCCGGTCGTACGGAACTACCTGAATCAGTAAAGGCTTTGTTCCGTCCGGTCGTGTGCATTGTACCAGATAATGAACTTATCTGTCAGATAAAATTGTTCAGCGCCGGCTTCCTCACAGCCAAGGTCCTCGCCAAGAAAATGACTGTTCTGTACAACCTTGCACGCGAACAACTCAGCAAGCAGACTCATTATGACTTTGGTCTGCGAGCTCTTAAGTCTGTACTAAATATGGCTGGGAAGTTGAAGAGAACCTCGGGCGATCTGCCAGAGAATGTTGTCCTCATGAGGGCGTTGAGAGACATGAACCTACCGAAATTTATTTTTGAAGATGTTCCGTTGTTTCTTGGTCTCATCAAGGATCTCTTTCCTGGGCTTGACTGTCCTAGAGTTCGTTATCCGAATTTCAATGACGCCGTTGAGAAAGTGCTTCAGGATAAAGGTTATATTCTCATTCCTGATCAGGTAATTTACAAGTTGCGGATATTATTTTAAATCATAAAAAAGATCTACAATAATAGTTTGCTTTACAGATAGATAAAGTGGTACAGCTGTACGAGGTGATGATGACTCGACACTCGACGATGGTTGTTGGCCCAACTGGTGGTGGTAAAACAGTAGTCATTCAAGCTCTCTGCGATGCTCAAACTTTGCTTGGCAAACCAACGAAGCTCTACATCATGAATCCTAAGGCTTGCACAGTTATAGAACTTTACGGTGTCCTCGATCATATTACGAGAGACTGGACCGACGGCTTATTAAGTAATATATTTCGTGAAGTTAACAAGCCGTTGGAGCCTGGTAAACAAGACAAGAGGTATATTTTGTTTGACGGTGACGTGGATGCTCTTTGGATAGAAAACATGAACTCTGTCATGGATGACAATAAAATACTCACTCTAGCTAATCAAGAGCGAATAAAACTGCAAGATCATTGTAATTTGATGTTCGAGGTAATTAAATAAAGGTTTTTTGTAAATTGTTCAATATTATAATCGTACCTATTATATCGGTTTTGGAAGGTTGGTGATTTACAATACGCTTCGCCAGCAACGGTTTCCAGAGCTGGCATGGTTTACGTAGACCCAAAAAATTTGGGGTACCAACCATTCATGGACAAGTGGGTCAATAGTAGAAATCCTTCGGAACATACAATACTCGCTAATATGTGCGAAAAATACGTGCATCCGGCAATCCGTTTGATCATCGAAGGTATGATGGGTCTACAACAAGTGACTCCTCTGAAAATGATTATTCGTCAAACAGGACTTAACATGGTATTACTTAACTAATTTATTTACTAACAAGTTTTCATTGTCTAATTATGTCACTAAAATTATGTATGAACTTCGTTGAATATTTAGGTCGTTCAGTTATGTCATACATTTGGTGTACTATACCCAAAGCCTAAAGTGGATGAATTCTTTCGCGACGAAGAAAAAGAATACACGGAGGAAGAAGAATCGCTCTTAACCGAAAAAATTCTAGCTCGCGATGAATTACTTGAAGCGGTTTACCTGCAATCGTGTTACTGCTCCTTAGGTGCTGCTCTAATTTCGGAGTCCCGAAAGGAATTCGACGACTTCATGAAGAAGACTTCTGGGCTGATGTTGACAGAAGATTCAAAGGAGAGGCCTGCCACTGCTCGATACATTCCAACGCACTATTCCACGTTATACGAGTATTTGCTCAATGTGAAGCGCAAGATATGGGTGCCTTGGCGAACTCTTGTACCTAAATACGTTCACGACAGACAAAAAAGTTTCAGTGAAATATTGGTACCCACAGTGGACACGGTCCGAGCTACCTGGTACGTCGAATTGATGAGCCAATCGAAAAAGCCGCTTGTGTTGGTAGGTGATACCGGTACTTCCAAGAGTGCTATTATCATGAATTTCATCAGGCAGCTGAATGCTGAAAAGTTTGTATGTAACACTGACCATAAATATATTAGTATGTAACTTGGAAGATTGCTTAATTGACTTTTACTACCCCAGAACAGTTTACCAATAAACTTTTCATCACGAACGACGTCACTGGATGTTCAACGAAACATCGAGTCAGTTGTGGAGAAGCGAACCAAGGACACGTACGGTCCACCTCCAGGAAAGCGACTGATCATCTTCATCGATGATATGAACATGCCGATGGTCGATACTTACGGGACTCAGCAACCAATTGCGCTATTGAAATTACTATTAGAAAGAGGTGGAATGTTCGATAGAGGAAAAGATCTGAATTGGAAACGCATAACAGATATAAGTACGAATAGATCGTCTATATTGATTAAAAATGTTACGTTGTCGTTCTATTAAAAAAAATGTCGGTTTAGGTTTCCTGGCGGCAATGGGAAAATCCGGTGGTGGGAGACATGACGTGGATCCACGTTTTATCTCGATGTTTGCTGTGTACAACGTAACATTCCCTCACGAAGACACTTTACACTACATATATCGGAGCATTTTATCCGGTCACCTCCAAATTTTCGCAGAAACTGTTCAAGAAATTAGTGATGATATAATAAGAATCACGCTGGATCTTTACAAGGTTCCCTCCTATTTATAAATGTTTATTCTAAACTATCTAAAATAGATTCGAAGTCTTACAATTTTGTACTTTGCACAGGTCACCATTGTAGATTTACCACCTACACCTTCAAAATTCCACTACATTTTCAATATGCGCGATTTGTCAAGAGTGACAGCAGGTCTGCTTCAGAGCGACCCAAATCACTTCAAACTCGTGCAGCAGTTCATTCGTCTCTGGAGGAACGAGTTCACTCGGGTTTTCTGCGATCGGCTCATATCGAACAACGATCTGGATGTCGTACATCAACACATGGAGGAGAAACTCAACCAACTGTGGGACGACGAACCGGAAATCATCAGCTACGTATTGCGAAACCCTCTACTCTTTGGAGATTTTCGAAACGCGTGTAGCGAAGATGAACCGCGCCTCTATGAGGATTTGCTTGATTACGAAGCTGTCTACAATCTCTTCATGGAGGTTGGTCGACGTAAAACTTTTAATTAAGAATGGGATTCAAATGAATGTTTAATGAATGCGTGAAAAATTGTGCAGATTCTCGAGGAACACAACGAGCGCCGAGGAAAGTTGCACATGGTTCTGTTCAACGATGCAATTGAGCATTTGACACGCGTTCATCGAACCTTACGGATGCAACGAGGCCACGCACTTGTCGTTGGTGTTGGTGGCAGTGGTCGACGATCTACCGTGAGACTCGCTTCTTTCGCTGCGGATTGCGAGCTTTTCGAGGTGGCCCTCAGTCGTGGCTATGATGAACTTGCTTTTCGTGAAGACATGAAGGTTTGTCATAGATATATATTTCACATTTACTTACGAATTAAATGAATGATCAAATTTAAAATTCTCCCTAGAAACTATTGTCGCTCGTGGGAGTTGATAATAAGAAGGCAGTGTTCTTGTTTACCGATGAGCAAGTTGTGGACGAAAGTTTCCTCGAAATTATTAACAATTTACTGACTACTGGAGTTGTATCAGCTCTCTTCACGGATGAAGAGAAAGACGCGATTGTAAATGGTTGCAGAAATGCATCCAAGGACGCTGGATTTGGCGTCACAAAGTTAGAACTTTAGAAAGTTTAATTTTAACATTAAATCAAATAGAAAGATAACAATATTTTTTATTATTTAGAGAAAACGTTTGGGCATTCTTCGTGAAGAGAAGCACAGAGAATCTGCGAATCGCCTTGTCGATGAGTCCGTCGGGTGATATCCTGCGTGCCCGGTGTAGGAGTTATCCTGGTTTAGTTAATGCAACGACCATCGACTGGATCTTCCCGTGGCCAGAACAGGCGCTACTTGCAGTCGCCAACGTTACTCTTAGAGATGTAAGTCGACTCTAAACTAATTGCAAACTGTTCGATCAAATTATTTTCAAACCTTTTTGTCAATGACGTGCAGAATCCCTTTATCCCGGAAGTTTATCGAGAAGCTGTCGTGCGCCACGCTGTGCATGCTCACATGTCTGTGAATCACTACACGCAAGACTTTCTCGTAAAGTTGCGAAGGCCTAATTACGTAACTCCTCGACACTACCTCGACGCTTTGGAAACATACATAATTTTGTTAACCGAGCGACGTCAGTACATCGAAGCTCAGGTAAGTTTTCAAGTAAAAATGAATAAACATGTTGCATCCTTAAATGAAAATATTTTCTGATGTGTAAACTAGTGTTCCCGATTGTCGGGTGGTCTTGGCAAGATAGCCGATGCAGCGGCGAATCTGGACAAAATGAATGCCGTGCTGGCGGTACAGCGGGTCAAAGTTAAAGAGCAAACCCAGAACTGCGAAGTGCTGTTGCAGGAGATCAGCTCGAGTACTACGATAGCAGTGGAGAAGAAGTCACTGGGTGAAGAGAAGCGCAAGGATATAGAGGACCGCAACAAGATCATTGCCAAAGAGTCAGCTGAAGCTAGAGAGGCACTTGCCGATGCTCAACCGGCTCTTGAAAACGCGAGACTCGCTCTGGGAAGACTGGACAAGTCGGACATCACCGAGATCAGGTACCAAATTTATCGATTTTCATCACAATCAATTTTTTTAGTTTATTAATGGCTTGAAAACTATTCATTGCTTAAGATCTTTTGCAACACCTCCGGAGCCTGTGCAAGTGGTGTGCGAATGCGTCGCCATTATTAGAGGTGTGAAGGACGTTTCGTGGAAGAGCGCAAAGGGTATGATGGCCGATCCGAACTTCTTGAGAAATCTTCAAGAGATGAATTGCGACGAAATAACTTTGAAGCAGCAGCAGATGGTGAAAGCACATCTCAAAAAGTCAACGAAGATGGAGCAGATGAAGACCATCAGTAAAGCCGGATACGGACTGTACACCTTTGTCCTTGCGGTGTTGGACTACTGCACAGTGTTTCGTGAAGTACGTTAATTACCCATAATTTCAGGAAAATTCTATAGAAATATTGTTTAACTGCCATTAATATGAACCAATAGGTGAAACCAAAAATGGACAGAGTTCGCGAGTTGGAGCAAGAATCTGAGAAAGCACGAATTGCTCTGGAAAGGGAGGAACGCGAGATTGTCAGACTGGAAAAGCTGCTGGAAGATCTGAATGCTAAGTACGAAACTGCGATGAGAGAAAGGCAAAGGTTACAAGAAGAAACTGAGCTGCTGCATAGGCGATTGATTGCCGCGGACAAACTGATAACGTAATTTAAACTACTTACTTTCCTGATAGAAAACATTCTAAATGATTTATAATTTCATTAGTAATGCTGATGAATATAAATAATTTATTTGTAATTTAAATTAGTGGTTTATCGTCTGAAAATGAGCGCTGGAAAAAAGAACTTATCTCCTTGGACGATGAGATGGATAAAATAGTGGGCAACTGTTTACTCTCTTCGGGATTTCTGGCTTACATGGGTCCATTCACCTACGAATTTCGCATTGAAATGCTGTACAACGATTGGCAACAAAGTGTCTTGGATAAGGAGATTCCATTGACTCAGCCATTTAGAATAGAAAACCAACTTAGCAACGACGTTGAAATTAGCGGGTATTTATTACACCATTACAAAAAATCTTGATTGATTCGTTTCACTTTATAACATTTTATTGTCCTTCTTTCGATTAGTTGGAATTCTGAAGGATTACCGCCTGACGAACTGTCAGTACAAAACGCAATTCTCACGGTCAGAGCATCGAGGTTTCCGTTGTGTATAGATCCTCAACAGCAGGCATTTAAGTGGATCAAGAAACGGGAAGAGAAGTCCAACCTGAAATTACTTACATTTAACGACTCTGACTTTATCAAGCAAGTCGAGATTGCCATCAAGTATGGTTTTCCAGTGCTGTTTCAGGACGTTGACTACGTCGATCCTGTCCTCGATAATGTTATCATGAAAAACATCCAAAGTTCGTTACAAATAAATTATAAATTAGATTTTTCATCTAAACCATCGCAGTATTCTCACATTTTCTCACATATTATTTCCGATCTTTCAGCATCCGGAGGTCGTGCTTTCGTCATGCTTGGCGATAAAGAAGTTGATTATGATCCGCGCTTTAGGCTGTACTTGATGACAAAACACTCAAATCCAATTTTGAATCCAACTATTTATGCAAAAGCTGCAGTCATCAACTACATGGTTACCACTAGTGTAAGTACTGCGATCATTTTACTCAATGCATTTATCTACAAAAAATAAAAACGTTAAAATCATATTGAAGGGTCTAGAGGAACAGTTACTCTCGGTAGTGGTACGAACCGAGCGACCGGACGTGGAAGAGCAGCGCGAGGCTTTGATCATGGAGACGAGCGCGCACAAGGCGCTACTGCAGCAGCTCGAGGACAGCCTGCTACGCGAGATAGCAAGCAACCAGGGCAACATGCTCGACAATATCGACCTCATTCAGACTCTAGAAAACGCCAAGTCCAGCGCTCAGGAAGTTTCCACGAAGCTGGCAGATGCTGTGATCACTTCTCATCAAATAGACGGTCTGAGAGAGGACTACAGACCAGCCGCCAAGCGTGGGGCGATTCTGTTCTTCGTCTTGGCCGATATGGCCATGGTTAATTCCATGTACCAATACTCGCTCAGCAGCTATCTTGAGGTATATTCTTTGACGTTAGTGCCTAATTTCTTTTCAATTCTGAAACATAAGGCATTCGTTAGAATGAGATTCACATCATCGTCTGGAGAAATTATTTATGTTGAAATTTGTGAAACAGGTGTTCGTGCAGTCGTTGAAGAGAGCTCTACCGGACGCGATTATCAAGCGACGTCTGCATAATGTGATAAAAATGCTGACGCGGAATGTGTACGACTACGGTTGCACGGGTATCTTCGAGCGGCACAAGCTGCTCTTCTCTTTCCAGATCTGCACGAGAATCGAGAAAGATCTGGAGAATGTGAACCAGGCGGAGTTAGATTTCTTCATCAAAGGCAACGTATCGCTCGAGCGATCGGCCAGGGTCAATCCAACCGACGGCTGGCTCTCCATCACCGGTTGGGAGGACATACTCAAACTCGCCAATGAATTTCCGCAAAAGTTTCAAAACTTACCGGACGAGGTGGAGTCGGAAGAAGAGCAGTGGAAACCGGTAAGCATCAGCTCTACGGATTTCAATTGAAAACATCGTAAAATTTTTATTTATTTGTTCCTCAAACAGTGGTTTGATTTGGATCATCCTGAATCGGTCGAACTCCCTTGTAACTACACGAAGAAGTTGACGCCCTTCGAGCGTCTGATGTTGTTACGTTGCTTCCGGGTCGATCGAGTTTATCGTGCGGTGGTTATTTACATCAGCGATATTATGGGGGAGGAGTACATAACGCCGCCAAGCGTCGGTCTCGAGGCAATTTACGAGCAGAGCACACCTACTATGCCCGTTGTTTTCGTCCTTAGTCCTGGCTCCGATCCAACCAATGAACTTATCAAGTTGGCTGAGAAACATGGCTGCGGAGGTGGCAAATTTAGGCATCTATCGCTGGGTCAGGGACAAGAAGAGGCATGTTACTTTCCATGCTTTTATGATAAGATATTTTGGACTATTCGAATTTAAACGATCGAAGATTTGAATCTTTAATTGGGTTATTTTGATAAGAGCGGATTGGTAAAAATCAGTAAAATCGTAAAAAGAATTAAGTCTGAATTAATAAATTCATTGAGAATTAGAAATTTCGTAAATTTATATGAAAGTAGGCTTGACATAGAGCAGAGTCCTAGAGATTCAAATTTATTTAGGTCTTGCGACTGAAATACTTAAATATTTATGAAGTTTAACATTGCTGTACTTAGTTGGCCTCTAAAGTTTAAATCGATTAATGAAAATATCACATTGATAGGCTGCAATGGAACTGCTTCAAAATGCTGTTGCAAGAGGACAGTGGTTGATGCTGCAGAACTGTCATTTACTACTTTCATTCACCAGAGAACTCGAGAAAATATTGGAAAATATCGCTGAATATCATCCTGTATTTAGATTATGGTTGACTACTGATCCAACTCCGAACTTCCCTATAGGAGTATTACAGCAGTCATTGAAAGGTGAGGTGTACTTGTGTTTAAAGTAACTTGTTTCATTATTTAAAAAATTTCGATTTGCAGTTGTGACTGAACCTCCTAACGGCTTAAAGTTGAACTTGAAAAACACCTACTTCAAAATGTCTGAACAAGTTATGGAGTGTTGTGACCATCCTGTGTACAAACATCTTATTTTCGTCTTAGCTTTTTACCATGCAGTAGTTCAAGTACTTTTTATTTATTCAAATTTTGTTTTAAAGTGTACTTTAGTAAATGTAACGATTGACACATCGAATGCATTTTAGGAACGAAGAAAATACGATAAAATCGGGTGGAACATCAATTACGATTTCAACGAATCCGATTTCAATGTGTGTACTACAATTCTTGACACGTATCTGACCAAAAATCTTCTGCTTCAAGAAACCCGAATTCCTTGGAACAGCTTAAAATACTTAATAGGGGAGGTAAATGATCTATTTTTTGACGATAAGACATTGATGATTTTAGCACTTTATTTCGATTGAATCGACTTTAAAATCTTTGAAGGTGATGTACGGTGGTCGTGTGATCGACAATTACGATCGGCGAGTGTCAAAGGTGTACATGGATGAATATTTCGGTGACTTTTTGTTTGACGCTTTCCAACCGTTCCACTTTTATCGCGACGACCACGTGGACTACGTAATGCCACCTTTGGGCAATCGAAAAGCTTACATGAAGTTTATCGCGGAACTGCCACTGGTGAATACGCCTGAAGTTTTTGGACTGCATCCCAATGCTGAGATCGGTTACTTCACCCAAGCCACGAAGGAAATGTGGGCGCATCTTATCGACCTTCAACCGCAAACTGGTAGGTTATATTTTTAAGGTTTTTTTGATTTACGAACGTAATCTTCCTTAAATTGTTATTAAATCCCCGTAAAACCTTGAAATTTTAATAAAATTACTTTATTTATTTATATTTATTTCTAAAATAATGTTTCAGCTTGTTTGAGCAGGGATTGTAAGTGTGATTAGATACTATTTTTTAGGTGTTGTGACAGTAAATTAGTAGTTGTTGTAGATTACTACATATAAATTTATGATGCATGAATGTGATTTGTTTAATATTCAATCGCCAAATGAAAATGTTTTATACTATAATATTGAATACTCTTTATGATAGTCGTCAGTGGTGGGGGAATAAGTCGAGAGGAGTTCATCGACAACGTAGCCAAAGAAATCCTCGGCAAACTTCCAGCTGAATACGACATGGTAAAAATCAAGCGAAATTTCGGCCTATCCATATCGCCAACTACGGTGGTACTGTTTCAAGAGCTCGAGCGATTTAACATACTGATTAAGAAGATGACGATAACTTTGCAACAATTAAGAAAAGTATGAATCTTTTTTTAATCAGCAGCAGTTATACATAATTCGACACCCACACAGCATGAAATATTTCTGCAAGATTTCTGCAAGGTTGGCAATATTTCAGTGAAAGGTTTTTGAAATATTTTTATGTCCCGGACATAGATCCTACAGAAATATTTCATAGAAATTTATGGAATTATTTTCTGGAAATATTTCAGGAAAGGTTAAAAGGTTTTTTTGAGATGATTCAAAGAAGAATTTAATTTAATTCAATAAATCCTTCTTTGAAACATTTCAAAAACCTTTAAAATTTCATGGAAACATTATAAAAACCTTTTCTACAAATGTTTCAGGAAAGGTTTCTAAAAGATTTTTGAAACATTTCAAAGAAGTTAAATTTAATTAAATCCTACTTTGAAATATTTCAACAAAATCTTTCTTGAAACATTTCCACAATATTTCCATGAAATATTTCTGTAAGATCTATGTCCAGGACATAAAAATATTTCAGAAATCTTTCACTGAAATATTGCATACTACGTAAATAAATAAATAAATAAATTAATAACGAAATTTTTCTGACAAGGCAATCGCTGGAGAAATAGGAATGGACGCAGTTCTGGAGAGCATAGCAAATGCTCTGTACAACGGAGCGCTACCTCAAGAGTGGGCGAGACTCGCGCCTAATACCCGGAAAAATTTAGCAGGGTGGATGGAGCATTTTGAGCGGCGAATCAGACAGTACACTAGTTGGGTGCGTATTTGCAATGTACATTTTCGCTTTACCAGTAATAAAAGAATTCGAACTTGTTTTCTTGATTCAAAGTAACGGACATATGCCTCGAGAATTAAGAAAAATATTTTTTATACCGGAAATATGCTTATTCTTTTACAATATTCGAAATTGTGTTGCTTTTAAGTTTTTAATTACTGATGACTTCTTTTTTACAGTCCGCTTGTAACGAGCCAATCGTGATCTGGCTGTCAGGCTTGCACATCCCGGAAACCTACTTGGCCGCATTGGTGCAAATGTCTTGCAGAAAAAATAATTGGCCTTTGGATCGATCGGTGATATACACTGCTGTTTCGGAGTACGTCAAAGCCGAGGAGGTCGAAGAAAGACCAGAGGAAGTCAGTTTACATGAAAAGCATCCATTGATTAAACATATTTGCAAATTTGTGCCAAATTGATGAAATTGCGATTTTGAAATTATTTTAGGGTTGCTACGTCCAAGGACTGTACTTGGAAGGTGCGCGATGGGACCTGGAAGAAAGGTGCTTGAAGCGATCACGTCCCAAAGTCCTGGTAGAGGAGTTGCCTATACTTACGATTATACCAATCGAATCTCACCGATTGAAACTTTTAGTGAGTGCAATGATAATATTCGATTAATTTAGAATATGCATTGCGACTGGATATATCATTTTTTGTATTATTATTATTATTATTAGAATACGATAAAAACGCCAGTTTACACAACATCAAGTAGGCGAAATGCAATGGGCGTTGGATTAGTCTTCGAAGCGGATCTGGCCACGTCGGAACACGTATCTCATTGGATTCTTCAAGGTGTAGCTTTAACTCTTAATACGGACTAACTTCTTGATCGTAATTTCGTCATACGAATTTGTACATTATTAGCATAGTAAATTATTATCTTAAGATTTTTGAATAAATAAATTATCATACAAAGTTTGAATAATATTTTATGTTGAAATAAAAAAAAATGATATTTAATAAAATCATACCTGTGAATATCTACCGATTACCTGGATTTTCCGTACTTTAGGTATATTCCAAACTGTTTCTAATTAGTATATTACGATATTTTATAGTACAACGAGCGAAAACGCCAGTTTATCACATGCAAATTGAGGTTAGCGTGCGGTAAACGGGCGTTTTCCACACGGCGTGCTATAATATACTATTACGCACTGAACTGATTGACATACTGTGAAGAAACCATCTGTGATTAAGGCCACAAAGAATTGACTATTGAATTTTTATTTTTTTATTTTTCAAATCTGCTCACATAAAGTTACAAATATATATGGTTATATTTATAAATAAACTACTTTAGCTCAAAATCATGATTCACCTTGTCGATCAATTGCTTATATTAGTTTTCCCCGCCCAAAGTGATAGGCGTAGCATTGGTCAAAAGTCTTCCCTGTCTTACTTCTCTCGAATGGAAAATAGTGATCGGTTTGATGGCCATGTTTGGCGTCAGAAAAGCTTCGATAGAATCGACTTCAAATCTAGGAGGGCGGTCGAACGGGAATCCCATCGGACGTTTATCAGGATACTTCTTGTCTCTCAAACCGCAAAATGTTTCACTAGTTCTGCATCCGGTATCCTCGTTCCCATTTCGATCGGTCTATTAATGCAAAAAAAAATTAAAATTTTCTTGAATAAAAATTTTAGAAAGTATTTACAGAGAAAATCAATTATCAGAATTACCCGATCAATGTTGAAATCAGTAATCATGGCAAACAAAATCATAGGATAACCCGATGAAGTGCCTCGTGGCACAAGCATGTATTGCGGCCAGCCGCATCCGCAGAAGTTAAATCTGTCAGACTCTTTGTACTGGTTCTCCTCTGGTCTATCAGTATCCAAGTTACGAAATACTTGTTCAAATGGAATAGTCACTGAAGACATAGTCGATCGTCGCACTATTGTATTTCTACCAGGATTCACTGCAACAATGACGGTAAATTTGGTTATTCAATTTATAAATTAAATATAGCTGTTAGTATTATATACATACGTGGCTGCATAAATCTATCCATTTCAATAGCCAAACGTCTTTGATCCCACAGTTTTACGGGATAGTTACCAAATCCATTCACCGGCATTATGAAAATCCGTATGGTGCCCAACAACTGCTTTTGGGTGCTGTTGACGTATTCAATGGTGTAATCGAACTCGTCGTGATTTAAATGCGTTGCTCTAACTAAAATTGCACCTCTCGGAACAAAATCCAATCCTCGCGACATGTTAATGTCACTTTTCATCATGTACGTGTACAGGGTATTTTTTTCCTTTCTGCAGGTTCCATTTTGGTACGAGCGCAATTCCACATTTGTCACATGAACACCCGGAAAGGACAACTTGAGGGACAAGAAAAAAATATCATTTTAATGGAGATAGTGGAGAATAAATAGATAAATAATTATGCAAAGTTAGAATAAAATCAAGTATAATTTCTTACAACGTTGAAATTGTAGGGTCGCAGGGAATTTTTGTGCTCCTCGAAGAAATCGTTTATGAATGCATGCCACCTGTAAAAGACGGGATCTCTCATAGCTGTGGAGACCTCTGCCATTACTCCAGCCGCTTGCTAGAATACAATTAAATTTAATAAATTTTTCTTTATAATACATAGACGAATACCTAATAAATAATACAATATAAATTTTTAGGATACAAGTGCTCTATTCCTAATTATTTTGATTCTCGTGTATTCATTCTGTATAATCACAAATCAGTCTTGAATAGCAAGCACTTTGCAATCACTTGAATCGATTTTTCTAAATTTAATCACTAAAAATTTTAAAATCAAGATTCTTAAATTAAATGTTATAACTGACTAAAAGCAATGCATTTTATAATGGGATGCAAGCAGTAAAAGTGGCCAGTAATTAAATTATTTGCATTGTTTTAAAGTTTTCCGGCAACAAATTTGAATATTCTTGTATGATTCTTTTGAAACTGAAAATAATAGCAGTGCAGTGGGAGTTTTATTTAACTGGTTTGAAATCAATTTTTGAAAGAAAGTTAATGAAGACATTTACATCGAATATTTCACTCGATAGGTACTCAAATTAAATTAAACGTTTCCCAGACCTGGAGGCAGCGCTTAATATTGCTTGGCACATTTACCGCTAGGGGGATTCTCTAAAATCTTTCCCGGTAATGAACCCGTTACTACAATTACATATATTTACAACACCTTAAGAGCTGGATGATTGGGCGTATAGAGAGGCTACTAGAGTGCTGAATCGCTAAAATCGCTTGAATGCTTATAACCATTGCAATTAATTGTCACTAAAACTAAAATTACAATAACAAAATAACTACATGAATCACAGCATAGTAAAGATGAAACTCACGTGATACTTATTTTCTGGATCGTGAATGAAAGAGAGCGCAACGTGGCCCAAATTGTGTATGTTCCCGTAATAGTCTTCATTCGGCGAGAGAACACAGGCCTCTACGATGTTACCCAGAATATCGATGCCCTGGTCGTTGTCGAGGGAAATTACAGTGCCGTCCGCGGCAATGACTCTTTTCTTGTTTATGGCGTCGAAAATCCTCTCCCTGTAGCGCCTCAAGTCGTCGATGTCAAACGTTACGCCAACATCCGGTCTATTGATGCTACTCAATCTCATATACGGTGGACGAGGCGGCCACTCTCTGCCGGTAACATCCGAATTCAGCATAGGAAAGTAAGCTTCTCGAATTGGCTCGTCCCAGTCCAGCAAACGACGTACCAAATTCAGTTTATTGCATAGTCGTTCTACGTTGTATCTAAAAGATTAAAGTTCTAATTAGTTTTGAACAAATGTGTAGTAAACTTTACATCATGGTGTACTTAAGATATATAGTTTGAATATTTTTTTTGAGATATTTATTTTTATTTTCACGTTTATTTAAGTCTAAAATGTTTATTGAAACTAATAAACAATTTTTACAAAGTTGTTGCTCCCACTTATGTGATAAAATAATGATCTTTCATTGGCTGTGTTCAATTATGTAAATTTATTTATCATCATAAAAAATATTTTCGTAATTCAATTTACCTAGCAATCATTTGCTGGTGAAGATGGTAAAAAAGCTCTCCCCTTCTATCCTTACGAACGATAACGTCAGGACCTTGGAAAGGATAAACCAAATGCCAATGCCAGTGGTGAAGATTAACACCTATATCTTCTCGCCAATAAGCCAAACGGTGTTCTTCATCACCTTCGTTGCCAGTTGCGTCAGATGGTATTTCTACTGGTGACTGTTAAATTAAATTGGATTAAAGCTATACCTGCAATTCTACTCAGCCAAATTTAAATACCTCAGACTAATTTTTCCCTTCATAAATTATAACGACTTATTGTTAGTATATGGTCGTGTCGTCGTTTTCGGGTTCGCATTTTGAAGCACTTTCCAAGAATTTTCGAGGAATACAAATTTTTTATTTTTAATATTTTACTACCTCATATAAAAGTAATCTTTTTTTTTCTTTTTGTCCAACTTCAAACTCTGGCCGTTTTGGGAATAATTGATTTCTTATCAAAAAGTTAGAAAGATCATTCCTTTACTTTTCTTCAATATGCATGATAACAAATTATTTTTTAACTAAATAAAAACGCAGATTTTCTTGTAAATACCTCAGTATTGAAGAATTAATTGTTTACTTACACGATCGGCAGGATTCTCAAATAGATTTGCGTTCTTTCGACTGCTTGCAATAACTTCGTTTACCACAAATCTCGAAGGGAACACTTCTACTACCGAGGGTATACGAACATTTTTTGTATCCTCGCGATGTGCTAGGGCAGTTGAATAAGCGTAAGCGAACAATTGGGAATTCACTTGATCACGGCAGTATCCAGCAAATTTCACAAAATCGTCTATAGTCCTTAACTCTGAAATTAGGTATGCAAGTGTATTCATTTATGCTTATTTACATTTGATTACAATGGTAATATTTTTATTTATGATTTAGTGCAAAAAAAAAATTGTATTTGACTAACCCATGAAGATACTTATTAAACGACCAGCAGCTCTTTGGTGCGACGGAATGAACAGTGAAAACTGTTCATTGCGTTTTACTGCTTTTACTTCATCCAAAGGAATTCTCAATAAAGAATCTTGGATATCCCCAAGAAATACTCGACGTCCACCTTCTTCGCCTGCATTAAAACGGGCTAAGAGTATCGGAGCTTTACTCTTCATGTCATCTGGCTGTAAAAATATAAAAAATTACGAGGATAATAATAAAAATAATTATTTGTAATGTACAAAATTATTTTCGACTGTTTAGTATACTTGCCAAATAATCTGGAGATAATTCAAAAAACCTTTGCTCTTTCGGTTCCTCGCCCTTGGGATAGTAAAGGGGCTCGTCTATTCGGTAAAGAAAATACGGAAGATCAGTTTTGTTAGGGGTGCCATCGTTGGGATTATCCTTATTCGACATTGTATTTCGATTAATAATATAATAGACTTTAAATGAAAAACAAACTAATTAAAGTGGCACTTTCAAACTTTTCAGCAGGAATTACTCTATCAATTAGGCGAATGTTGATGCTTTGAATCTTCTTTATATACTTGTTCTGCAGGGTATTTGTCGGTTTATTGAAGAAAGATTAGAATTTTGAAACTGTGGAAATGCATTAGGAAGCCGCAAAACCATCATAGTGCAACATTGTTTTTTTTTCAAAACATCGTGGTTATTTTATCTTATCATTTTCGCAATTATCTAAGACTGCCTATGCTTTTTATTTCCATTTTAAAAATGTACACTAATCGAAAATAAATAGGGGAGAACATAAAATAATTACTATAAGCACAGTCTAATAGACCACCTCATAAATGGTAACTTAAAAAATAAATACTAATATTTTGTCACAGTTTTAAAAATTTATTTCTGTCATAATAAAATAATTCAAAGAATTATTTAAGTCTTACGGTCATTAAACATGGCTTCCTTTAAATTTATAAGCAATAAATATAATACATAATTGTTACTTACAATATATCTCTAATTAAACTTACATGTACATATTTTATAAATCATAATCAGGGTTTAAAAAATATTTCTTCTATTATATAGACATGTTTTGCGCGTCTTTGTACCTAAAAAAATATAAGATATTAGCCGAGATTGAAACATCGCCTAAAATATGTATATAACATCTTATAACGTCGCTCCTAATGAAGAATAATATATTATGCTACTAGGGAAATAAAGAAAGAATGGTCCCAAATCGCACGTAAATTATCACCCGAGGCGAAGCCGAGGGTGATAAACATGCGATTTGAGGCATTCTTTCTTTTTTTCCGTAGTGGATATACGATTTTTTTACATACCCAAGCCAAAATGGCTCTTTTTTCGTTTCCGCGCCGGGGTAAAAATAAGCACTTTTGGCGAGGGTATGTAAAAAAAGCACATTTCGCGAGTTCCCCGCGAAGAAAAGCGCATTTCGTGATTTCCGTGAAAAAAATGAAAATTCCCAAATGTGCTTTTCTTCGCGGCAAAGTCCAAAAAGTGCTTTTCTACGCGGCGATTTGAATTGCGCTTTTCTTCGTCGGAAAAAGTGAAATGTGCTTTTTTTTCGTCGGGAAGAAATGTGCTTTTCTTCGTTAGGAGCGACGATATATCGCAATTGAGAACTTACATAACCTCATTTGCAATTTTATTAATAAAATAATAAATAAATCATTTTTAATTTGCAAATATTAGTTTAAAAATATGAAATTAAAACGAATAATAATTTAATCGATATAAATTTTATTGTTTGATAAGAACTAAAAGACATTTTTGCTCAACACAGAACAAATACAAGAAAAAGAATAATTCAAATGCCTAAAATAACTAAATCAGTCAGTAACAAAAACAGTTATATAATTG